>JAJOOI010017679.1:0-24322 GCA_029582585.1 Solanum bukasovii
AGATGGATATTTAATTGTAACATAAATTAGTGTAACGTTGGTTCTATTATTGCATTGCAATTTTCAAATTGTTTCTTCTTGGTTCAACGTCTTGCGTTTAAGGAGACTGTTTGTTATTGACAAGACATGTTAATGTACTGCAAGCTCCATCAAGTTTAAGTTTAGGTTTTGTCCTTTTAAGCTCTTATTGCATATGAAGAGAAAGACATGACTCCAAATGTAATTATTGGACGAACGTATATGATGATGATTGGAAGCGGCGAGTTCAAGTTATTATGGTTATATTGAACAATTATAGGATTGTATTATACATATTTTTTTATGGCTTTAATGGTTTGAATGCTCGTGGTTAGGATTTGGTTATGGTTATTTTGGGTTGGAAAAGAGGGGTGTGGCGATACGCCGAGTTTTAATTGTTGTGCAGGCATACTCTATTTGGTTGTTGTTGACTATTGCGTAGGCCTCCACTTGTTAATAGCTGCTGCAAAAATGTATGTTATGTCAGTAATTTGAGGTTGTAATTTGGAGAAGAGAAGGTAATGAAGTATACATTTAAAAATGGTCTGCCGAGCTAATCACTCTGCTAGTGAGCTCTAAATTGCTACTTTGACCCTGATGTGTTAATATTCTTCCTGTAATGGTTGTGTGACATGATTTTTTGTAGACTACATACTGTAAGGAAGGGGGTACAATCCATATTGATACAACAAGACCTAAAATCGAGGTATGTTAAGGCTAAGCACTATACTTCCTTTGAGCACGAATTTTTGAATCCTAAATTGTCAAATATCGTTTTACTACTCTATTGCTAGAAAGACCTTTAGTGAAAGGCATTGAGATTGCAGCTGGCGTATTTTTGTGACTCCATTATGTTGCTATTCCACTCGTTCGGTTAGATAGGGTATTTGGCGTCTTTATGTCATTTTGTTGATTCTCTTGACTATAGGTCCATGTATACAAATTATTATTCTTCTTTAGGTATAATAACTTAAGAAGATTAGGGATGAACAATATCAATATCAAATCAGTCCTCCTTCCTCACTAATTTATATTTTTTTTGAAAACTTTAAAATAAAACGTCGATCTCCAAAATTGTTAAACGTAAATCGTATGTTTAAACTACTAAAGTACGGGTTCTTCTGAAATACTTTCTTTTACAAACTACTAAGGAAACATATATAGATACTAAGTGAAGAATTTTAAGCTCTTTATGAACATCCTCAAGTTTAAGTTGCCTTTCTAAATCCAAGTTAAGTGTTCCAGTTTAATCTACAAGTATATGAGGTTCTACGAGATATTTACATGTGATACGAAAGTGATTACGAGATTATGAGGACAAGAGTACCAACGAGCAAAGATTGGCAACATGATTCAAGTAACAAATGCATTACGAATCCATGACATTGCATGCTATGGATTCTACTTCTGAGCTATAATCGGAAGGTATGGGGCCTATTGCCTATATTTATACGTATGAGACACAAATGGCCACAAGTTGGCGAATATGATGTCGGTTCGCTACCAGAAGGCACCACCATTGCTAGCACTTGGTTGGGTATGACATGCATTTGCATCTATATATATGTATTCACGACAGACGATTATGCGACAATACCATGCATATTTAATTTATATAAGGTAGGATGTCAGCCATGGAGGCTATCAGAGTTTCTATTTCAGGTGGTATCTTTATTACCCTTTTACAACAACTATTTATTATTCTATTTTCTGCCTTACATACCAGTACATTTTTATTCATACTGACGTCTCGTTGCCTGGGGATACATTTTTGTTTCGTGTGTGCAGGTCCAGGTTGGGATTCTGATTGACCCCTCTGCTAGGATTCGGGGTTCAGCTGTGAGTTGGTAAGCTCCACTTCTTCCTGGAGCTTTCATAGGGTGTTACTTTTATTGTACTGTTAGGGTATAATCGGGGCCTTGTCCTGACCAGTGCTTGTGTCACTCGTAGAGGTTATTGTGGACACAGTATTCTGGGTTTCTTTCTGCAGCTTCTAGTTTCCAACCACATAGGCTTGGCATGTATAGATATGTATGTATGTGTGTATATCTTCATTGTAGCCTTGTCGGCTAGCTAGTACCTCATTATCTTTGGCTTGTCTACCTTCGTCTTTATAACTTATCGATATTCAGTTTATGACCTTAAGGGTCTAGTCATAGTATTTTAGATGTTATGTTGCCCGACCTTCTAATCCCTCAGCTGAGTCAGTTGGTATGTTTATGTGGCTAACTCGATTGCTTAAGGTGTCGAGTGTCAATCACGCCTTCTCTAGTTTGGGGCGTGACATACTTTCCCATTTTGCATGAAAACACACCCTAATCCAATCCTTGAAGCATTACAATAAACAACAAACCCATCAGATCCTTCTTCAAAACTCCTCTCACGCGCTTCCGACCAAAAGAACTTAACTTCCTTTTGGGTCAATACAGTTAATGGAGAGGCAATCGAAGAAAACCCTTCAACAAACCTTCTATAATAACCAGCCAAACCCAAGAAACTTCAAATATCTGAAGGGTATAGAATTTTAGGCCAACTCTTAACCGCATCCATCTTCTTATGATCTACCTCAATACCCTTACCAGAAACAATGTGTCCAAGAAAAGCCATAGATCTCAATAAAAACTCACATTTACTCAACTTTGCAAATAGTTGTTGGTCTTTGAGGACTCGCAACACAATCCTCAAATGAACGGCATGTTCATCCTCAGTCCTTGGGTAAATCAAGATGTCATCAATAAAAACAATTACAACATATCAAGATATTGTCTAAACACTTTATTCATCAAGTACATGAATGCAGTCGGAAAATTAGTCAAATCAAATGACATTACCAAAAAAATCATAACGACTATACTAAGTTCGAAAAGTCATCTTCAAAATGTCATCTTCCTTCACCCTCAATTGGTGATAACCCGACCTGAGGTCAATCTTAGAGAAGTAATTCCCTTCTTGGAATTGATCAAACAAATCATCAATCCTTGGAAGATGATAATTATTCTTAATGGTAACCTTTTTCAATTGCCAGTAGTCAATACACATGCGAAGTGAACCATCTTTCTTATGAGCAAACAAAACTGGAGTACCTCATAAAGAGATTCTCCATCGGATGAAACCCTTATCCAACAAGTATTTCAATTGTTCCTTTAATTCCTTCAGTTCTATTAGAGCCATACGGTAAGAAGAAATAGAGTTAGGTTGTGTATATGGGAGAAGATCAATACTGAAGTCTATTTCCCTTTCGAGAGAAACACCGGGTAAATCATCGGGAAACACTTTTGAAAAATCATTTACAACGGGGACGAACTCAAGAATAGGGGTTTCAGAATCTGTATTCCTAATCCAAACAAGATGATATATGCAACCCATAGAAATCAATTTTCTAGCTTTAAGACAAGAAACAAACATGCCCTTAGGCATAAAATTTCCTCCTTTCCACTATAGGATGGGCTCATTTGCAAATTAAAGCTTAACCATTCATATTCTACAATCATCAGAAGCATAACATGAATGAAAACAATCCATCCCCCAAATAACATCAAAATAAAAAATATCAAGCTCTACAAGATCAATATGACTGACTCTATGCGATAAGGGGACGGGATAATTTCTATAGACTCTCATAGCAAAAAAAGATTCACCAATAGGATTAGAGACATAAAAAGGGTCTAGTAACATATTCAGAGAAACATCAAATTTCATAGCCACATATGGAATCACAAAAGACAAAGTAGCACCGGGATCAAGCGAAGCATAAAAATCAAGATGAAAGACTTTCAACATACCGATTGCTATATAGAGAGAACCCTCTTGCTCATGTCAAGTTTAAAGTGCATAAAATTTTCTTTACTTTGGAGCACTTGAACCCGAACCACTAGGCGGAGCTTGCCTACCTTCTCTTCCCTTAGCAGTAAGTGACAAACAATCCCTTATCTTCTGACCATTCTTATCACAACAAAAACGACCATCCGTACTAGCTAAGCATTTTCCATCAGGCTTCCTTCCACACCTAGTACAATTAGACAAAGAAGATCCACCACCATTCCCTATTTGAGGCTTAGGGTTAGACACCCTATTTTTGTTGAACTTTGGAAATGGAGCATTAGAGGAACCTTGACAAGAGAACCTAAGTCAGAATCTAGAATGGACATGTCCATTGGACCTCGAATGTGAAAAGTCACCATCGCCGGTCTTTGCCCTCTTTGCCTCCGTAGACCTTTCCTAAATTTTCTATTTTTATATTGGTTGAGCATATGTCATTAAATGAGACATATACATTTTCTTAATGAGCATGGAGGTATGAAATTCCTTAACTACCATTTTGGACACACCCAAAACAAACTTACTCATCTTTGCCCTAGAGTCAGAAACCGTAGAAGGAGCACATTTGGAATATTGTGTGAATTTCAAATCATGTTCTTTCACACTCATATTTCCTTGACGAAGATTAATGAACTCAAGAATGTTGGCCTCCCTCATCTCAATTGGAAAGAACCTATCAAGGAAAGCAACTTTGAACTTTTCCCAATCGAGAGGACTTGCATCAACCACCCTCTCCTCCTTCGATTAGTTGAACCAAACTTGAGAAACACCCTTAAGTTTATAAGAGTCAAATTCTGAATTTACAACCAGCATCATTCCCATGATTATCAAAACCTTGTACACATCATCAATGAACTCTTGAGGATCTTCCTCAACCTTGGAACCATGAAACTCTAGAGGATTTATCCTAATGAAGTCCCTCACTCTAGTTGTCATTGTACCCATATTTGGGTTCACGGGGACCACAACCTCCCTATTGGTTGGATCCATCATAGCTTGAGCCAACACTTGTAAAGAAGCTTAGAATTCCGCATTAGTCACTTGTTCAACCAAAGGGTCAACCAAAACATGAGGAGCTTCTTGAGGAGTTTGAGGAGTTTCTTGTTCCATATTCTTACTCGTATTCCTTCTAACGTATGCTCTTCGAGGGGTCATATCCTAAAAAGCATCGGATAAGGATTATGAGAGAGACATATAGAGTTACACTCGATCACACAACTTTAGAATGATTAAAGAAGGGGAGTTCCCTAAACATCTTATAGCCTCCTACTCATAAATGTGGTGCGCTTCATACTCATGAATAAGACTTTACTCGGTGTGGCTTTTGAGACATCGTAGGACCTTTCTAAACCTTGTTCTCTCAATACCAAATTTGTCATAACCCAAAGTATACCTTAGGTGTAACATGGCGTATAGAACTCTGAAAGTCCCTACACAAGCCACTTAGCATACATAATACAAGATAATAAAAATAAAGATTTCAAAAGACCATCTGATATCATAAAAGAGTTTGACAAAAACAAGAGTCTAACATAAGTGTCAACAAGCCATCTACTAATAAAAAGAAGTTGTTTAGACGTAACTGATACACTACGTATAAATGTCTAAAAATTGAAATGAAAAAAAGCTATAAAAGTGTCTTAGCCCTCGGATCATGAGGGCTCACACATCTTCAATGCCAAATGGATCAACTAGCCATGAGTGTGAGAGGTAGGAGCGTCGGACCCTACATTTGTGAAATAATGTAGGCACAGGTATGCATTAGTACATGGAATGTACTAAGTATAGTAGAAATTCATAAGAATTATGAAATCATGCTAAAAGGACTTTACATGACATGCAATGACAAAGCTAAATCATAAGATAAAAGGTTAGAAAACATAAGCCATAATCATGGTCAATGCAAGTTTAACACTGCTAAAACACTTGTGAGATAATTTAAATGTAACCTTAGTTCATTATTGTGGGAAGTCTACAATATAACTAACATAGACTATGTGGGCTATAACATGGAATCTAGTGTCTTTCCTACTCCAAAAAGGGATGTACTTACTTGCCAAGGTAAGAACCATGAGTCTGAGCTAAAGTGGATCCACTAGCTAATGTTTATCTGAGACAACATCCTATGGTGGAACATAGTTATGGGACAAGAAGATTGCTACTAGAGACCCGACCTTTGCTAACTGGAGAGCCTCCATCTCAACGTCCTTTCAGTGCTAAGTATAAATCCCATGAGATAGTCATTTATCATATTCATGTCATCATCCATGGAAGGGCACAATTAAGCAACCAAACTAAGATAAAGTTCATTTAGAATAGCTCTTAAATCGTGATTCAACTTAGGTGAGAAAACCTTTCAACCTAATGAATCCTTACGTGAGAAAACCTTTCACAGTCGTATACTTAGTAGAATGTGAGAAAACTTTTCACAATAACAACATTCATACTTTACTCTCAAAGCATCTTCAAATCATGTACATCAACTTCATAAAAACATGCATATCTTCATAAATTTATAATTTCATAGTTCATAAGCTTCATCATATGTCCATAGTCTAAAATCATAGATCATGCATGGGTTCATGTGAGTTCAACTAAAAATCATGTAAATACTTTCAATTCATGCATTAGAATATAGAAAACAAGTAATTGAATCATAATTGAAAAGAATACATGAAGATGGAAAAACCCTAACTTTTGGATTAAGAATCTACCTTGTAAAACCTGAAGAATTTTGGAACCCTGTGGAGGAAAGCAATTCATAGGTGAAGAATAGCATACCTTAGTGATCAATGCCCATAATATATGGTGAATTGGAGTTCTAGAAACAATACCCTAGCTTTTTCATCTTTAGATTTAGAGAGGATTTTGGGGGTGATCTTAGAGGGAAATTTTTGAATTAGGTGAATGATTTAGAATGGGTAATTTTAGGACCTTAACCACTTATAAAGTTCTTCCAATAGGGTTTAAAACGATGTAGCTTAGGTACCAAATACATAGGAAAAAGACCAATATGACCTTAACTTAAAAATTGACAGTTTGATCTATATGGAAGGCTGAACGGTCTGAATAAGGAATCACCAGCCTTATAGGGAACCTCCGAGATGACCCCAGTCCTGGAAACCTTTAACGGCTGGGATGGCTCCCGTTACTATTTGTACAACTTTATATAGGCCATTTAGAGAGCCGTTTAGGTGACCTTAGGTTCTGGCAGCCCTAAACAGCCAATCCACTTGCCTTAAACAGTCAGTGGTCCCTAAATATACCATTTAGGATCTCGTGAAGGGTCTATTTCCTGTTTTAGACTTGTGGACTTGCTCGTTATCTCACTTTAACCTTTCTAAAGTGTGAGGTGTTACATGGGCGATAAGCATCAGCTGAAAAACCCAACGCATGAACTTATTACTCCGTTAGAATAAATCATGATAAACAACAATCAGAATTCCTTAGGTTTTTGCCTTATTTGCATGGTAATTTTTCCTCTCATTGCTCCCTTGCCCAAGGTGACTTAGAAGGGTTTTTGGAGAAGCCCTCGTCTATTTTCTTCTTTCAAAAGTAGAAAGAATATAAAAAAATAGCACATTTATTAGGTTGAATAATTTTGATCAGCCCGTTATAGAGCCTGCAGACCGTTATAGGGCTCTTCATAGCCGGAAGCCTCTTGTTATAGTGAGGTGACGTCAGCCTAGCCTTACTTCAGGCCAATAACCATCGTGTGCTTAAATTTTAAAAATTCTTGCACTGCACTTCCAAAAATTTAGGACACTGCATGAGGTGCCCTTTAGTAACGATGGATCGAGTTGTTACAATAGATACCAATTTACTCATTGCTTATCCCTAAATGACTACCTAGGTGTTAAGAAGATAGATTGGTTATTGATGTTTATTGCATTATTCGACATGTATAAAAATGCACTCACCCTACGCGAGTGGTACCATGGTACAACATCCTGCATACCCAAGAACACTAGAAAAGTAAACTTGAACCCACAAAACCATAACAAAATTTCTATGTCACCCATTATATTGGACCCTGTTATAGTGCCCATAACCCCATTGTAGAGGCATTGCACAATTCAAAAAGATAAGAAGGTGGGGAATGAGTTTTTATGCCTATTTCCCCGTCTTACAACTCTAGAAATTTTCTCAATTCCCTCCCAACTACTTTGTCTAGAACATCGAAACTAAGGTAAGCATCGCTCTAGTTACTCTTTGTACTTCAGTAGGTGGATAATAACAAATGCATGCTAAGAATTGAATAGAGTATAATAGGGTTTGGGTTGGTTATGAATTTAAAATATGATGATTTAATTGTCAAAATTCCCGAATAATAGGGCTTCCCCTTACGTTAACAATTCTGATATAGTGTGTTAGGCATAAGGATCACAGGGAAAAGGGATAAAAAATTTTCTGAAATGGTGGGGAATTTAAATGGTTGTTCTTGAAATAAAACATCGATTTTGGCATGATTTAGGATTTCAAATGATGGGATGTTGGAATATTTTAGTAGGGGAGTACTTTAGGAACATTGATCTATAGAAAAATTGTTGAAAACGAAATGTTTTGGGCAAAGGGGAGCCATTGACGCCTCCCCAGAGTTCTAGAACAATGAAGGCCACTATATAGACCTTGCATCTCTCTATATTGGGTGTCACTATAGTGGGGACAAGATCTCTATAGAGTCATTTACCATTGCGCTTTTCTTGGTGCTATCCCTTCCACTATACCTCAATCCTGACAGTTATCACGGGAGGGAAAAAATATTGCATCCATCCCGGGTGGCACAAATGTAGAATTTATTTTGCATGCACACTTAGGATGGTTCTATGGTTTCCTAACCCATGATTTCTAAATTGTAGGTTAACAAATGGAACCATTTGAGGCACGAATCACGGGTCCAGACTACCCCTACCAAAGACTTATGAATGCTGATAACAAATAAAGGTTCCACAAGATTCGGAGGATGGGCTTTTGTCCAAAGCAGCTTTTTAAGATGGGGAAAATGGATGAACAGACTCCCACTCTCTACAACTAGCTCCAAGAGTTTTGTTGGGGTCCTTTGGTGGTGATCCCTGATTTCTCTCAGCGCATGTGGATCTTGGAGTTCTATTCCCACCTACCTATAGTTCTTTGGGATTTTCCAACACCTACCATCTACGAGGTGACATCCTAGTGGATGCTCAGCCTATGAATTTGGTGTTGGGAATGTCGGAGGTTCCTCATGAGATCTAAATGGAAAAAATGAGGGAGACGGACCTGACTTGGCTGCGTAGGTTTAATTTCTACTCGTTAAAGAGTTAAAATTATTACCATGATCAAGAGAAAAATGACATGATTGATAGTCTAAATAAAAGTGGGTTGACCGCCTCTACCCAAATATATTTTTTATTTGTAATAAAAAAAAGTAACTAACTGGATAATACATTATCATTATACTTAGTTATAAAGTTGAAAAATTGTTTAGTCAATTTTCATTAGTATGAATTGAGGAATAATGGAAAGTCACTTCTTGAATCACCAAATATTCTTATTTTCCATTATACCAACCAAATCGATTCAAAATTTTAGAAATCAACAAAAGAAAAAGTAAGTGGACCTAATCAATTGAATCATGACTATATCCACTATTCTATTATTAAAATTCGATAGAGATGGTTGTTGATTTTTTTGTATGGACTCCACAAGAATTTGTCGATATTTCCAATTAAATCTTCTTGTTAAAATATTTTCTGTAGGAAAAATTAAAGAATTAATTTGCTATGCCTTTCCTCTACAGAGAAACCTTTCTTCCAAGGCACACCATAAGAGCCATTTCTTATTTTTCTTTGATCTAGATCAAAGATTAATTTCATATATATATTATATTTCAATTATAGTAAGTACATTTTAGATTTTGATGTATATATTGGGAAGAGGTTAGTTGGTTCTCTACTTAGGGCCTTACTAGCCACTACTACTCGCCCGATGCCCAAAGGTGGTTGACACTAGTTGACCAGAGGATATGTCCTCAGGTAACCTCACCGATATGACCTATCCCCGAGGCGTACTAGCAGTCTGCATCATAGTTGGGATTCTGGAAACGTGGGGGGGCAAATTGTGTCAAAGTGGAAGGATTTCTACCGCAGTAGCAAGAAGTCCCCTTTCCTTCCTGACCTAGTTTCTATTCTATGAAGGAAAGCAAGGGTTTCCCAAGATGATATAGACTATGAGGTAGAGCTTGATGGTGAGTTCAACCCTTTATTAGTGAAGAAGCATCCTTCTCAAGCACCTAATGTGGAAAACTGTCAAGAAACCACCTGGGATCACCTCCTAACTCTCAAGAACGAAACTTCCAGAAAATAACATTTTTGGGGTTTATTTTCGACTTAAATCGCGACTGTCTCGCCACAACGGACCTCATCCCGCTACAACGGTCCCACCCTGGCAGGAATAATCCCACCTTGGCAGGTTGCACGGAAACAGTGAGCTAATTTAAGAGTTTCAAACCTCCATTTCACAACATACCTTCATCCCATGACACTCAGGAACTACCTTTCACGCTAAGATCAATTTCGGGAGTTCTACTCGCTCGAATTCAATTTCGTAAAGTCGTACGGGTTCCTTAACGTCTTGGCTATCCACTCATGTCATCAAATTCATTATCAGATCTCTCATTCATTACCAGATTTCCCTAGACCTCACTGACTCAGATTTTCCAAATCTTGACTAGGCTAGGAATTCCCAAGTTACTACTCAAAAGTTTTCTGTCCCCAATTCTTTCCCCATTGGCTTTTCCCTAACAACGGAATCAGGTCATTACAATAGATACCAATTTACCCATCACTCGTCCCCGAGTGATCAACTAGGAAATACTGGCTAAAGTAAGAGTAGAGTAGTTTCTGAAATCATCGAACAGCTGGGGATAATTGCCTCGCATGTCCTTCTCGATTTCCCAAGTAGCTTCCTCAACCGAACAATGCTTCTATTGAACTTTCACGAACTTTATCTCCTTGGTCCTCCACTTTCGAACATCGCGATTAAGAATTGCAACCGGTTCTTCTTCATACTAAAGGTCATTGTTTAACAAAACTGAATCTCATTTTATGATGTAACCTTCGTCCCCAAACCACCCAATTGAATACCTACACATCTTCCCATACACTGCGTCAATGAAGTCAACACAATACTCGAGTGATCAATATTGTTGTATGTAAACTTAACCAACAACAAACTTATTCCCAATAACCACCAAAGTTGATCACACACGCTCTCAACATGTTAACAAGAACCTTGACACAATAATCAAGATGAGTCATTTTTCACATAAGCATGATAAAATTCTAAATCAATACTCGCTACAATTAGAAGTGAACCTAAACCAACCAACATGCACACTCATAATACCCAACAATCATAGTTCTTATCAACATCTCCATTTCCTAACATAAGTTTTCACGAGCTTAAGTTACAAAAATTTGGTCTTTAGACATCCGATACTCATTGAGGGGTATGTCCAATCATACAAACCCTCTAACAACACTATAGAAATGCTAGATTTAGCAATTGGAATTGTAGATTGCCCTTAAGAACAATAGAATTGGACCCAATGATCCCCACATTCAACCACACATAATCGTTACATGACCTCGACGACAAGATGAATATTAAGATTGTTGGACAACCATAATTACACATGGTAGCTCTTGTATGAATTCTCATAAGCAAGGTGATACATATAGAACCACTGAAATATTTTAACAACTCCAAAACAACGCCAAATATGTCATCTGAAATAACCAAATTTTACTAAATATCCCACTCAACCAAGAGAACATCGCAGGATTGGTATCCCTAATCCACTACTAGGGATCCTCCCACAAAAGTGAAAATACACGTGATCATAGCTAGTGAAACATATTCACCACCGTGTATAAAACGAAATAGATGGCCACGTAAAATTTTTACAGAATAACACTAAAGGTTTTCCGCTGAAGAGTCAATACCAGTCATTTCCATTGAGTTGACTCCACATACTCTTCACATCATTCCACTGAAGTCCACATTCTCGATACCAACAACCATCATGAACACTCCGACAATTTACCTTACTATAAACTAACACTTTTAAATGAAAACCTTTCTTAGGTACTTAACAATCAACATTAATAATTTTTTCGACTCAACCTAGGTGTAAGTCCTTTCAAATGCTCAATACCGGATATAATTGATCGTTTCTCACATTGCCAATTCATACCTTGAAAAAATATATCACCATGAATGTAAACTTACAATGAAAAATATGAATTGTAAATTCAACCGTATAACACAATCCCCTAATCTATCAACATTAGCTTGTACCATGAAGATTTTTAGGAATTCATGGATCTTCGCTTATCATTGATCGCATCTCCATCGATCTTACAATATGCTTCGCTAAAAATTCAATCGTACTCATTACTAAACTCAAAAACAAAACAAAGAACTTATCATCACACTCAAGCTAATGTATGTACACTCCCTTTTCAAGTCTTTTTCAATAATTTTTAACCAATCTGATGGACCCATGACACTATTACCATAGCAACAACAAAACGAATGAAATCACGCGTCTTTGAACCCCATTATCTACCCCTCTGAAGATACCTCTTTAGCCTTTGCAATTAAATAAAATATTCTTGTTCTTGCCTCTCTCTAAAGGTTGTACTACATCCCACTATATTTTCCTTTATTATAACTCTAGCTCTTTAAAATTCTATTCGAGTGGTATCCCACCATCTCTTAAAACTTTCCATACAACCATGTTACTCACCAGATATTAGAAAACCACAACCTTAGATACTCACAAGTCGTAATTACTTATACAAAATTCGCTTAACCAACAATCTTATTATATTGTTGCATCCCATCACAATCCATCACGAACTCTTACTACCATTACGCTCGGTTAGCCCTGACTATCACTACGAAGTCAACCTTTTTATCGACATGACACCTCAACTCAGGTATACCCATCAAATTCGAATGACTAACCCAATTTTATACGCACTTTGTTACTAAAATCTTCAATGTCCTTCCCCCAAGTATACTCATTGTGACTTTCTTTATCCATA
Source organism: Solanum bukasovii (assembly GCA_029582585.1). NCBI lineage: Eukaryota > Viridiplantae > Streptophyta > Magnoliopsida > Solanales > Solanaceae > Solanum > Solanum bukasovii. The sequence continues at coordinate 12,927 of JAJOOI010017679.1, forward strand.
AGCTTGCCATTCTGGTATCAATCCACTCCTTTATGGCTTAAGATAAAATCACTAGTCCTCGTACTACCCTCCTTCTTCTTAACAAACAAGACAGGAGCACCCTACAGGGAAGCACTAGGACGGATGAAACCTTTATCAAGAAGCTATTGGATTTGAGCTTTAAGCTCTCTCAATTCTGCTAGAGCCATGCGATAAGGAGGAATGGAGATGGGGCGAGTGTCAGTTTCCAAATTAATGCAGAAATCTATATATTTATCCGGAGGCATACCAGGCAAATCAGTAGGAAACACTTCTCTAAATTCTGACACCACAGGAATAGACTCAATAGAAGGAGACTTAACCTCAACATCCTGAATATGAACTAAATAAGCCAAACGACCCTGCCCCACTACTTTCCAAGCCCGCACGAAAGATATGATCTTAGCTGGCTTAGCCTTGTACACCCTTTTCCACTCTAACCTTTCCCTACCCGGGATCTCTAGAGTTACCGACTTAGTATTACAATTAAGTCCGATATAATAGGTGTATAACCAAGTCATGCCTAAGATTATATCAAGTCAATCATATCCAGCATAACCAAATCAACCAAAGTTTGAAAATCCATAAACACACATGACAAACACGATACACATGGGTGACTATGACAGACGCTCCAACTGGGGTGGAAACATGGATGGGGTATCAAGTATATTACAAACCGCATCAAATCTAAAGACAAACTAAACGGACACAGATGACCAAGTAGAACCCGGATTCAAACAAACAGTAGCTATCCAATCACAAATAATAATAGTACAGGTGATCACTGCATCTGACGCCTCAACCTCGGTCTTGCCCGGAAAGGCATAAAACTGAGCCCTGTCATCTCGACGGGAAACCTCATTGCCTAGTTGCACTACTCCTCTACCTGCATTACCCTTTCCCCCGCCTCCACGGCCTTGCTGATTTCCTCCTTATATGCCCAGGTTCTCCACAATTGTAACACACTTAATAACTTAACCAAGTAAGCATTATTGCTATTGTAGTAGTCGTATCATGACTATCTTTGATATACAATCAATCTAGGAAATCATAGTATAGCTTCTAACCTCAATTGGCATAGCTTAATTTCATCATTCGCTAAACAACCCATACATGTTATGATAACAATACTAAATGCATTTTCCAAAGTAATGGTGTTCATTATCTAGTTGTCCCTTACCAAAACTTCTTGAATGTTGTCACCTATAACCTTGAATCTGCAAATCTGGCCTTAATCCCTTCACAAGCGACGATAGTAGCTAGTGAGCCCCACAAAATTCTTAATTTCAGTCACAGAACTAGGTCGGATCCAATTCCTGACTGCTTCATTCTTTTGGGGATCTACCACTACCCCTTCCCTTGAAACTACATGCCCCAAAAAAAGCAACCGAAGTCAATCAAAATTCACACTTAGAAAAATTTGCATACAACTTTTGTGTCCCAAGAACACCCAGAATAATACAAGGATGGTCGGCATGCTCTTCCTCTCTTTTCGAATAACCCAAATTATCATCAATAAATACTATAACAAACGAATCAAGAAATGGTTTGAACACACCATTCATTGAACTCACAAAAGCTGCATGCGCATTTGTCAACCCAAACGACATAACTAGAAACTCATAGTGCCCATAGCGGGTCCTAAATGTCATTTTTGGTATATCCTCAGGCCTAATCGTTAACTGATGATAGTCAGACCTTAGATATATCTTAGAGAAAATTGATGCACCCTGCAACTGGTCAAAAGATCATCTATCCAAGGTAGCGGATACTTGTTCCGAATGGTGACCCTATTCAACTGTCGGTAGTCTATACACATCCTCTCTTGCTAGTGATGGTGTTACCACTTTTGTTGCTCTCGTTCGGACCATAGAGTGATGGAGGAAAGATACCAATTTGTATCACCCAGATACCAATTGGATTCAAGTCATAGAACGAAGGAGTTGAAAGAAGTGAGTTTTTCCTAAAGTCCTATAGCCTCTCGAAGAAAAGTACAGACGTCTTCGTACCGTTCCGAAAGACTCTACTAGACTCGTTTTGGTACAATGAGATCAACGAACCTAGGGCTCTGATACCAACTTTGTCACGACCCAGACTGTCGTGATTGCCACCCACACTAACCCTCCGTGGGAGAACCATTACTACAACCCGATTAAACAACTTAACCCAAAACTATGCATTTTAAGATACGAAAGCAGGTTTAAATGTCTAAAGGAATATGGAGTTCCCATAAACTCCAAAGATTCAACTACGAAAACGAACATACTAATGCAGAAATAACCCCTAAAACCTAAAATTCATTGTACCAAAACATCTAAAGTGCAACAAGTCTAAGATAAAATGGTACAACCCCAACTAACATAAGAAATATCTAAACAATGTCTAAGTCCGAACAGAATGGACTAAACAATAAGAAGGACTCCATGGTAGCCTGAAAGAACTGGCTCACCCTTGAATCCGATCTTGATCACTGATCTCCAAAACGAGGTCTGTCAGTAGCCGCCTGAAAATGCCGTGTACTCAATAAAGAAAGAGCAAGTGCAGTATCAGTACACAACCACAATGTACTGGTAGGATCACGCGACTATCCCAGTAAGCACAACATGTATCAAAATTTCAACAACGTAAACACATATATGCACAAAAAAATAAATATATATATATACACATCGATTATCATTTCAGGATAAATGCACAATTCCACATTCTTAATAACAAGTAGATATAACAAATCAATGGTTCTCTTATGGAACCCAATCCAATAGTCCTCTCATGGAACCCATACCCAAACTGTTACTGTATCGGTACGTGGTACCCGATCCAAGTTAGTGTGCCGGACGTGACACCCGATCCCATAAATGCGTCGTAACGTGGCACCCGATCCAAGTTAGTATGTCGGAACGTGACACTCGCTCCATTCAACAAGCCACAATCACATTCACAATGTACATTCTCATAATCATATAATCAAGTGTTGATTCATGGCATACAATCATTTGTTCATACTCAATTTCATTATGTGTGATCAACAAGACTTCATTCACATACATACATGCATTACAATGAAGCAATTACCAATATACATCACACAAACATGAAATCACAACCATCACCTACTTTGAATCCAAGCTTGAATCCCTTAAGTCACTAGAATCTTCCCTTTCCAAATTATTTCCGCGTGTTCTAGGTCTACAAACAATTAATATACGCAAGGATCAACAATCAAAAGTCTAATTATTCGGATTATAACAAACCCAATAACCCAAGACCAAACACAATATCCCAATTAGGGCTTTTTCCACCATAGTTCCCAGATCAAAACCTTCCCCCAACAATAATTACCCAAGAAACTACGTTCTACGGATCGAGATATGGATTAAGGGAGTAAAAACCTTACCTTTAGCACCAAAAGTTGTGGAAAATTGTCAAGAAACCACCTGGGGTGGCCTCCTAGCTCTCAAGAACAAAACTTGTAGAAAATAACATTTTTGGGGTTTATTTATGACTTAAATCGCGATTGTCCCGCCACAACGGACCTCATCCCGCTACAGCGGTCTTGCCTTGGCGAGAATAATCCCGCCTTGGCGGCTTGAACGGAAAGAGTGATCTAATTTAAGAGTTTCAAACCTATATTTCACAACACACCTTCATCCCATGACACTCAGGAACTACCCTTTCATGCTAAAATCAGTTTCGGGAGTTCTACTCGCCCAAATTCAATTCTGTAAAGTTGTACGGGTTCCTTAATATCTTGGCTATCCACTCATGTCATCAAATTCATTATTAGATCACTCATTCATTACCAGATTTCCCTAGACCTCACTGACTCAGATTTCGTCCAAATCTGGACTAGGCTAGGAATTTCCAAGTTACTACTCAAAAGTTTTATGGCCCCAATTCTTTCCCTATTGACTTTTCCCTAACGACGAAATCAGGTCGTTACACCAGGTCTGGTATCTGAGCCTACTGTGGGAATATCCTGTACCAAGCATAGTACCCGAGCAAACCATTAAACACATACAATCATGCAGAATCACAAACATCATGAATAATATCACTTGAAACCACAAGTCACATAACTAGTTCATTGTATGGGATTATCAACATGTAGTCATTACATATGCTTCACTATGGTTTCCCCATTATGCATACATAGGTGATTTATTTGGTGTTCGCCTTCATTACGCCGCATTTTTTCCCCTCACTGCTCTCTTGCCTCGGGTGCCTTAAGAGGGTATTTTTAGCAGCCCTCATCTATTTTCTCATATCTAAAATGGGAGTAAAAAAAGATGACTCAATTAGATTGTAGAATTTTTGTCAGCCCACTATAGAGCCTGTAGATTGCTTTGGCGGGCTAACTTCAGCCTGGCCAGAATTTAATTTAGGCCATTGTTGTGTGTTCAAATTTTAAAAATTCTTGCACTGCGCTTGCTTAAGTTTGGGACTCCGCATGAGGTTCTCTTTAGTAATGATAAATTGGGTCATTACATGTTATCCTCCTTGGAGTAGATGATTGAGGTTTTAGAATAGTTAGTGACATAACAACCTTAGAGTGAATTTTAATGATCCGTGTATGCATATCTATTGTGTTGTTCCCTCCGCCAGTGTGTGGACCATGGGTTTGCTTTGATCTTGGTGGAATTCACCCCAATTAGACATGTTAGACTTGATTTTGATCCCTATCTCATATCAGTATATGTGATCTTAGTTGCTTTTTATAGTTGTAGGTTGGCATTAGTTGTGCTTAGTATTTACTTGAGTAGTGCTTTCGAGTTAAGGCTGAGATCCTTGAGTTACCCTTTCGATTGGCATATTCTTCATAAAATCCTTCCTTTTGAGTTATGGTGATCATATTATGGTATTATTATAATGTATATTGGGATATGATTGGTCCCAAGGCCCTAGTCGAGGACCTGCTGGATTCCAAGTTAGTTTTCTATGCTCCAGAGAACAATGATGCTAGTTATGTGCTTTAGGTAGTGTAAATATTATTTTTTGGATGCTGGTGATGGCCTGCATTGCATGGGTATTCACTTTAAAAAGTTTTGTGGTACGACCCAATACATTCATTAATCTTTCACTACCATTTTTGAGAAAATATGATTTTGCACCTTTTATTCCTAATTTTTTTTTTACGAGAGTAATACCACCTTTACTACTTTGATAGATGGATCCTTTTAGATAAACATGCATCATGGATGCACTCACTATTAACTTGATCGATTGAGGAGGTTGTCGATCATTTCTAACAACTTATTTGATCAGTCGAGGAGGTTGTCGACCCTTTCTTACCACTTTTTTATTAGTCGAGGAGATTCCCAGCCCTTTCTATATTGATATTGTTTCTTATGTATCTTTCGTACCATGACGGAGCAGATCTGGTACAATGATGTATATATATGGAAGTCCTATGTCGGCACCGATGAGTATATACAAACTTCCCAAGTCCCCTATGAGTCCCTCCATCTGTGTGTCCTATTGAACAAGAGGATGTGTGTCCACATGGGTCCTACCTAGAGGTTAGAGGCAAGAGGTAGGTGTATATACTTGTCATGTGGCTCTTGGTATTGATGTCTCTACTGGTATTCTTTGCAATACTTGCATTCATATGCATCACCTATGACTAGTATTATTTGTTGTTGCTTGCACCTGTCGACCTTATGGGGGCGGGTTATGTTATGTTTGTTTTTGTGTACCTTTTGTCCTTATGGGGGTTCAGTTAGGGTATTGTTTGATTATAATTGTGTTTATCATGTCAGTTTGATAGTTTGTTGTATGATTGGCTTAAATTTGTCCCCCTTGATTTCCTCCATATCGATACTTCCAGATTTGATTGGATTGGATTGTCCTTTTTTGGTTGTTATGATGTGTGATGGTGGTTAAGATTAGTATATCCTAGGTTAGATTATTTGTGTAGTAGAATGTTGTTGTGGCTAAATTATTGGGCTAGCACCTCAGTTACTTGCTTCTTTTATTCTATTCTTTTGTCTCTGTTTACTTTTACAATGTGTTATCTCTTCTTAGTTGCTTGTAGTATATGCTCTTTATTTACCTGTTATTTTTGCTTGGTTTATCTCTGGAGCTTGGTCGGCGTATACCTATTGAGTAACACTTGTTGGTACTCATACTACACGTTTGCATCCTGTAGATCATAGTATGAATTCCCATCGTCGACATGTACTTCGTGCGGAGTAGTTGTGGATCGAAAACTTAGGGTGAGCTCCTGGGGGCAGAGTTGTCCTTTTCCTTGTGTTTTGGCTAAATTAGTCTTTATTTTATATTCAGAGATGGTTCTGTTTATTTATATTTACCTTGTACTCCTATTTTGATTAGTAGTTCGAATACCAAGTGATACCAAGTCTTGGGGATATTTTATGTATATTTGATTCCCTCTCTTCCCTTCATTCCAATTCTACCTTGTTCTTATATTTTAATATATATTCCTTGTTTTCTATATCATTCTATTTCACGTGATAGCCTATTACTTTTGGTTTTGGGCTACAGTTTGACTTACCTATTGGTGGGATGTTAGTAGGTATCATCATGACCTAAGATTTCGCATTGTGTCAAGGGATGACTATTCCTTTCATGCACGTGAAGAATGATGTTTACAAATGGTGGAAAGTTGATTGTGCACCAAAGTTAAAGCCTCTGTTTAAAGTTGTACCTCTATTTATTTTGTGGCAAATATTGAAGAGAAGAAATTTTATCAAACATGGAGGAAGGATGTGTCATGGTAACATGAGAATGGAGTCCAAAAAGTCTTTTATTGTAATGATTTTAATTTCATAGCACCTGTGAGACATTGTAAATGCCCATTGTGAAAACGTCCATAACTCGATCATTTCTCCAGATTCTTGAGTGAATGTAGTGATGGCTTAAGACCTCATCGTCCCTAAGGTGCCATAATGGTACCATGAATATCAATGTTTGGAGATGATGAAGAAATAACTGCTCCTCTTTCCTTTTTTGTTCTAGATTTTAGGTCTTTATTTTTCGTGATTTTAGACATTGCCTTTTTTATTTTGGCCTCTGCCCTTTTTTAAGGAATTTTCTTATTAATAAAAGGCCCTATAAGACCTATCTTTTAACTTAAAAAATAATTTAAAAATCATAAAAATTTAAATTGGCCTTTATTTTTCGTGATAATTTGAACATCTTAAACAACACTAACATTTAAATACCCCCTTAATAACTTTCGAGTGATTTAAGTACCACCCTGAGAGTATAATACCACTCTCACCCGCCACATCACAATCATGTAAGCACCACATCAAAGTCATTTAAGCACCACGTCATTAAATTTATTTATTTATTTGTTTATTCACCTTTTTCCTTAAACACTTTTTAAAATTCATTACATATATAATTAATTAATTCTAAGAATGCATTTTCTTAAATTAAAATTTAAAATGTGTAGCCATTTTCATTCATTTTAAATACTTTTTAACAAGTGGGCCCCACTTCTAAAATTCCTTCTTTTCTACGCAATAAATTAATTAATTACCTAAAAAATTATTTTCTAAAATCAAAGATTTAAATGCTGACAACATTTTCATTAATTCAAATATTTTTAATAAGTAGGCTCCAATTCTTAAAATTTACTCTTCTACGCCCCCTCCTCTCTTTCTTCTTCGTTCATTTTCAACATTTCTAGTCTTCGGAGGAAAAAATTTCCATCCATTTTCAACCTTTAATGATTGTTTTTTTCTTTACAATTCACCACACAAATTTGTTCATAGACCCACATTTTATACATCACAACTAATAGAAATTAAAATGGGTCACTCAAACAACAATAAATTTTATATTTGAAAAATCGACGTCCATAATATGATGTTGGTGTTGGATTTTTTGAATTACTAAAGGGTTGGTGGAATGGAAGTAGGGTGCAGGGGTGGGGGATAAAGATGAATAAAGAAATGGCTAATATGAAAAAAGAAAGGTATAAGAGTGCTTCAATGGATAAGAAAGTATTTGGGGAAGACAATAAAAGAAAGAGAGGAAAAAATGATTAACATAGTTTTTTTAGAAAATGGGTCCCACAAATATCATTTACCTCTAAATTAGAAATTTCACTTATTTTTAAAAAAAATTAATTTATAAAAAATTATTTAAAATATTAGTTATATACTAGTCAATAAAAATATGTCATGTGTACAATAATTCAATTTTTTCATTTTTATTTTTTCACTCGCTTTTAGGAGAGTGAGTCCACTAACTCTGCCACGTCACCCCTTAGGGGGTACTTAATTCACTCAAAAGTTATTAAGGGGGTATTTAAACATTCGTGTAGTTTAAATACTAAAGTAAGTTGTGCTGCCAAGTTCATGATTTTTTATGTGTTTTGTCTTATAAAAAAACGATATAATAGAAATGACATTTTGATTGGGATAATGAAGAAAGTTATGGAGGTGACAAAATAATGGTGATTTTTATTTTAAAAAATAATTAAATGTTTAAATTAATAAATATCTTTGTTGCAAAAGTAATACTTATCTATACCATCTTAATTATTCAAAAATATTTATATATATATATCATTTTTTTATTTTTTCATATTCACATAGAAATCTATTTATTATATTTTATGGGAAATATTAGTTTAATCAATTTTTTGTGTTTCAACTAGGAATTTGCACATAAAAAAGTACTCTTGATTTTTTAAAAACGTCTTTCCGGAGTTGAACTCCAGACAAACACGTTTGGCCATAAAAAATTTAAAAAATTGAAAATCAATTTCAAGTTAAATTTTGAAATTTGAAAGAAACCAAAAATTTGATTTCACCTTTTCACTCCAATTTATTCATTTTTTTTCTATAACAACTGAAATTTTGTTTTAAATATATTTGTTTTAGATGTCCACTACACAAATTTAATAAAATCTCACTAGTTATTTCCATTACTTCCGTCTATTATGAAGATATTCTCCACTATTCATATCCACTATTTTTGTAACATTTCACCTCCATATCCTTCTTCATTTTTTATGAGTGGTAGATTTGCACTCATTTAAGGTCCATTTAGCTCAATAAATAGTTTCCTCAATGCCTAATTTTATCCTATTCTGATAGAATGTTGATGATTTACAGCTATAAAGGCAATTGGACAAGGCAAGGACTGATGTTTGAAAGAAAGGTCAAAAATGCAAAAACAAGTGCAAAGTAAACATTGTTGATCGCCTAACAAGAAGGGAGGATCACCAACTGAGCACGACCTCACCCAAATTGAAATTTCATATCACTTGTGTCTATCAAAGAAGGTCGGTGGACTCCGGTAGAGATGGCGATGCACCGAATGAGAACAGCGATCCTAATTCACATCACCCAAATCGTGTGCAAAGCAAAGACTGAATGCTTGAAAGGCAAACTAAGGTGGTATTAGGCGATTAACCAAACGTGAAAGGCTGACTCAATCAAGTTCACCAACTAAGGTGAAAACACCTAAAGCCTAGAGCATCATAAGATGAGCTGAGGAGAATAGGGTGACTCGCCGATTAGGTTTGGCAAGCCCGACTAACGTCGCCAAGTCAGTAGCGAAATGGATTTTGGGCCAAATTTTTGGAAAAATATAAATAGCCCAAAGGATTCCTTTTTAGGGAGTTCGCTAAGTTCCAAAAGTTCTCTTTTGAAAAGAATTTGAGAGTTTGAGAACACTTTACCTTAAAAGAACACTTTTCTAGCTTTTGGGGTTTTAGAAATTGGTATTTGATTTTGATAAATTGAAGTTGAATCCAAAGTGGGTTTACTTGTAATTTGCTTGATTTCAAGTTTCCCATGGTTGCTTTCATGGAAGGTATAATCTCTTTACTTTTTGTGATGGGTGGCTAATACCCTAGGATCTAGGGGTGCTTAAATGAGGTTGGGTGTTGATTTAATGTAGTTGTCATTGTGATATGCTCTGTTTTGGTGATGTTTATGCATGAACTTGGTCTCATTACAATGGGGTTGAGTTAAGGGTTAAGGTAGCAAACTTAATTCCTACTTCAGATCTCTAGTTGATGCTCAAAGAGATTAATTGGAGTGGGTAATTAGTTCAATACTAACCAATTAGGTTTTATGTCTGTAACTTGCTTGAAAAAGAGGTTATGAGTCGGATCTATTTTCCATGTTCTTGAAAGAGAGAATAGAGTAAGGTATTGGGATATTTAGGATTAGCATTTGAATGAGACTAGAAGGAGATTCTAGGCTTAGATGCTTTGAGATCGAAAGATGATTAGCGTCAATGAAGATGACTTAGCATATTCATGAATGTTCATCACTATAGAGAAGCACAATTACCCCTATGTGACGTCGATTTTCAATCCCCCCACGCCCCTAGATTTCTTGTTAACTCTTGATTTCGTCGATATTTTAGTTTAATTGCGATAATTAATAACCAAAGTTTAGTATTGAGTTGGTGGTATCATCCACCCAATTGTTCTTACTATTACAAGTGAGCTAATTTAAAGTTCAAATTTCTTGATAACGAATTCTCCACATTATATCATTCCCTATTGGATTCGACCTCGACTCTTAGTTGGGTTTTTATATTGACTACGACCACTCACACTTTTAGTTGGTTTTGGAGAGTGATTTTAGAGTTATTAAAAGTTGTGCCGCTACCGAGGAATGGTAGTTGAGAATTCTAATTGAAAAATTAGATTTTAATTTTGTTTATTTGTAGTAGATTTGTTCTTTGGTGTTGTTGTTGGCTGATTTGTAGGTTGATAAAATTAGTGACCATGGAGTTACAACGATAGTTACTATGGTCAAAACGACATCATGGGTGATTTGAATAACATGCACATGAACGTTATTCAAACCACGGGAGCAATCCAGATACCTCCTACAACCGGGAGAGTGGTGTTGACACCCAATTTTGCCTCTCCACAATATAAATTAATCATCGAGCTTCTTAAATTCCAAACTATTTGAAATAATTGACTTTATAAAATTCAAATATTTTCCAAGTTATTTTTAAATAGTTTTTGTCATTTAAAAAAAAAAAAAATATATATATATATATGTTTTATATAATTATGTATATATTTAGTACATTTTATGAATATTCAAAAATCGCCTCAAAAAGATTTTATTTTTATTAATTCTTTGGTTAATTAGTTTATTTAATTAATAATTTTATTTTGTTGAGCTAATTAGTTTATAATTAAGTGAATTATTAGGGATAAGGGTCTGAAAAATACTTCAACTTTGGTCGAATTTACTATTGCGATACTAAACTTTCACGAGGACCTATTACCTCCCTAGATTATTTAATACCGTATTTTAAACATATATATTTGCCCACGTGGACATAAAAAATAATGCAAAATTATAAATAGTAATGTGTCCACGTGGGCACATATATACCTTTAAAATACACTATTAAATAGT
>JAJOOI010017680.1:0-18847 GCA_029582585.1 Solanum bukasovii
ATATATATATATATATATATATATTTTCATATTAGTATGTATAACAACTCATTCGGTCATTTGAGTGACGAAGGCCATAGTACCCTGAAGGATTACACATAGTGAATTATCTAATAAGAACTCAAAGATGGGGATGGTATAAACACTTATATCTCTTGTTTAATCTATATGGTTTGTGTTGTGATATAATGTTATGTTGTGTTATGTTGGGAGGTGACCCAACGATATAGACCTCTAGAAGTGACTCTGAGACTAATTAAAGTTTATGAAACAAATATTCTTGATGCTTTTTGCGTCCATTTTCTGTTGTGATGTCTTATGATATAAATTGTTTTGTCTAATGAGGATTACTCTCTTTTTCTCTGAGCTACTTGTTAAGGGGGTCTCTGTTGTAGTTGTGGGGTTTTTGTTGTAGTGAGACCTCTATAGCATGAATGGATCTGTCATAGTAGAGTGGGGTTAGAGTTTCAGGACTTGCCACAAAGAGACACTTCTGCCATAGTGAGTCCAATTTAGCAGAGAGATTGATCATTCCAGCAGACAACGCAAAGCAAAATGCTCATTTATTTCAAGTATCTCCTCATAACATAGAGAAAATAACCCAAAACCCAAAGAGATGATATTTCAAGGACTATCATTATTTTCTTTTTTGAGGTATGCCTTCTCCATCAACCCTTTCATGTAATGATTCTCTAAAATCCTATAATCGAAGGGATTCTCTTTATGGTGGATTATGGGTGAGAACCCCTATAATTCATGAATAATATGGAAAAAACTATTGGTTCAAGTAATTAGTGATTCATAGGATTCTAATTTGTTAATTAACACTTTTTAAGATTGAAATGATGAGTTAAGTTTTGTTCATGATGTAATAAGAACCTAGACTCCCATAACAATGAATTATTTAGCATATAAAGTGCTTTAAAGGGGTTAATAGAGTAGAAACTCCATGAATTAGGATATTGTGATCATGGGGAAACTATTGTATGATGAAATAACCCTTGGGTTATAAATTAGACCTTGAGAAAGGGTAGAATGAAGTGGGTTTGAAAATCTCCATGGCCATTGTTTAAAGAGTAGATGATTAAATACATTTAAATTTATTTGTTTAGACTTTGAGCATTTTGAGGCTTTGAGGAAATATATGGCTCAATCAAATTAGCTTGCTCAATTAAAGTTCTTCAGTTGATGTTAGGTTATGATTTACCTTGAGTTAGACATTACTTAGTTACATATATGTATTGTTAGTCTGTAAAGCATGTAGACTGCTCTGTGGACATAGTCAGTAGTTGATAATTGATGGTTTGACAATGCTTGTATGAATAAATTGTGAATTGTTGAAACTTGTCTGCAATGAATTGTGATTGTGATGTGTACTTGTGATATTCATTTTACTTGATGTTGTTCACCTGTGTAACGACCGATTTCCATCGTTATAGAAAAGCCAACTTTGGATGAAATCAGAGTTTGTAAGGTCTAGGGAAATCTGGTAACAAATAGGAGATCTAATTATGAATTTGATCATATGAGTAGATAGTTAAGATGTTAAGGAACCTGTAGGACTTTACAAAATAAAATTCGAGCGAGTAGAACTCCCTAAATTGATCCTAGCGTGAGAGGATAGTTTCAGAGTGTCATGGGAAGAAGGTGTGTTATGGAGTACCGCTATGGCAGAACAGACGCGACTTAAGTTGGAAATAAATGCCAAAAATGTTTTACTCTTCACTTTTCGACTTTGAGAGCTAGGAGACAACCCCAGGTGCTTTATTGACGGTTTTTCACCATTCTTAAGGCTAAAGGAAATGTTTTAACTCCCCGAATCAGTTTTTCAATCTGTAGAACGTAATCTAGTGGGTAATTATCTATGGGGAAGGGTTTTGATATGGAAATTATGGTGGCAAAATCCCTAATTTAGGTATGGGGATCAAGGGTTTGACCTAGGATTGATATTATTGGTTAGAATTTAGGTAATTAATTGTTATTTATTGATTCCTATGTTATATTATTTGTTTGTAGACCAAGAACAAGAGGAACGAATCTTGAAAGGGAAGCATCAAGTTTCTTAGGGGATTCAAGCTTTGTTTGAGGTAGGTGATGCTTATGATTTCATGTTATGTGATGTATTCTTGTTCTTACTTCATTATAATACATGTACATATGCGAATGTTGCATTATTGATCACACTAGTGATAAAATGAGGATAGATGAATGATAAATGCCATGAATCAGGACTTGATTACATGATTATGAGAATGTACTTATGATTGTGATTGTGATTGTGATTGTAGCTTGTTGAATGGATCGGGTGTTGCATTCCAACACACTAACTTGGATCGGTTGCCACGTTCCTGCATAATCATTGGATCGGGTACCACGTACCGGTACGCTAACAATTTGGGTGTAGGTTCCATGAGAGGACAATTGTTTTGACATAACTGTATATCTTTAGGAATGTGAAATTGTTCGTTATTAGTAAATGATATATATATTGTGTATGTTCGGTGTATGCATGTTATTATATTGTTGTATTGATTTATGTATGTTGCATTTAGTGGGATAGCCGCGCGATCCTACCAGTACACCGTGGTTGTGTACTAATACTTCACTTGCTCTTTCTTTGTTGAGTACATGGCATCTTCAAGCGGCTATTGATAGATCTCGTTTAGAAGATCTGTGATCATTCGAATTCAAGGGTGAGCCAGTTCTTCCAGACGTCTATGAGTTCTCTTTCTGTTTATGTCCATATTTCGGACTTAGACTAGTTCTTTAGAATCTTATGTTTAGCTTGGGGTTGTACCCCTTCTTGTTTAGACTTATGATTGAACCTTAGATGTTTTGGTACATTGACATTCACGTTCTAGGCTTTATTTTCTGCAATATGTTAGTTTTTGTTGTTAGACTTTTGTTGGAAGTTTATGGGAACTTCAGTTTTCTGCATTTAAACCTGCTTCCGTATCTTTAAATTCTTAGTTGAGATTAGTTGGTTAGTAGTTATGGTTCTCCCACCGTTGGGTTAGTGTGGGTGCCATTCACGACGGTCTGTGTCTTGACAAAGTTGGTATCAGAGCCTAGGTTCATTGATCTCGATGTACCAAAATGAGTCTAGTACAGTCTTGCGGAACAATATGGAGACGTTTGTACTTTTCTTCAAGAGGTTATAGGAATTTAGGAAATCTCTCTACTTTTTTTTGTCTCCTTTCGTGCTATAACTTTATTCCAATTGGTATCTGGCGATTTAAACAGGTATCTAACCTCCTTTACTCTTCTATCCGTAGGTGGTTAACACAAGGTTAAACGGTGTCAGGCCTCTAGCTCCTGTCAATGCTCCAGCTGAGGAATCTGCAGCGAGGGGTCACGGTCGAGGTAGGGTAGAGGAAGAGTTAGGGGTAGATGCCGAGGAAGGGTGGCGCCTACTAGGGATAGAGCACAGGTTGAAAATGCTCCCAGGAATGAGGCCCCTCCTGCGCATCATGAAGAGGTAGAGGAGAATATCGATGTTGAGAGTGAAGAGAATGTTGGATAAGAGAAATATGGGCAGACTAAGACTACAAGTATTCCTCCTTTAGACCCAGTGTTAGCTTAACAAATTATGACGTTCTTGAAAGGATTGGTTGGTCCTTGAGTGCTTCCCTCTGTTCAAGCAACTCAAGCTCCCGCCAATCCCCCTATTGCTATCACTATCCCCAAGGTGGGTGGAACTAGAGGTAATGATGTTTTCTTCCATCCCTTGTTGGGTCCTGTTATGACTACTAATGAGCACGAGATGTTGACTAAATTCTTGAAGTTGAAACCGTCTGTGTTCCATGGTTCTGAGAGTGAGGATGCCTATGAGTTCATCCTAAATTGCTATGAGAGCTCCATAAGTTGGGAATTTTCCATCAGTATGGGGTAGAGTTTGTGACTTTTCAGCTTTAAGGTGAGTACATGGCTTTGGAGAAAGGTGGCATGTTTATGGCTGCATATGAGGCCAAGTGACATGCCTTGTCTAGATATGCTACGCAATTGGTGACTACTGAGCAAGAAATAGTCCGTTTATTTATTAAGGGACCAGATTATGAGTTGCAGGTATTATCTGTTCATATGACCTCTGCAGGGAAAAGTTTCAATGAGGTAACAAACTTTGTGAAGAAACTTGAGGGGGTGAGCCGAGACGGTCAGGCTAAGGCATTGGCTAAGAAGGCTAAGAATTCAGACAACTTTTAGGGTTCTTACTCCTGGGGTTCAAGGAGGCCCACACTTGCAGCCCGACCAATTAAGTCTACTATCCCCGCCTCTACAGGTAATAACTCAGGAACTCCACCTCATAATTTGATTCAGGATAGCTATGGAGTCACACCTTCGGCGGGCAGCAGGCCATCCTTTGAGTGGGAATGGGTGTACAAGCCTAAGAAAGCTAAGATCATAATATCCATTCGGGAAAGGAAACTGGTAGGGAAGGATTGTTTGGCGTATTTGGCTCATAATCGGGATGTTGAGGTTGAGTCTCCATCTATTGAGTTCATTCCTGTGGTGTCATAATTCAGAGAAAGTGTTTCCTACTGATTTGCCTGGTATTCCTCCGAATAGAGATATAAGTTTCTGCATTGATTTAGAACTTGGTACTCGTCCCATTTACATCCCTCCATATCGCATGGCTGCGATGGAATTAAGATAGCTTAAGGCTCAAATCCAAGAGCTTCATCATAAAGGATTTATTCATCCTAGTGCTTCCCCATGGGGTGCTCTAGTTTTATTTGAAAATAAAAAGGATGGTAGTATGACAATGTTTATAGATTACAGGCAATTCAATAGGGTCACCATTAGAAACAAGTACCCACTGCCTTGAATAGATGATCTTTTTGACCAATTGCAAGGTGCATCCATTTTCTTTAAGATTGATCTAAGGTCTAGATACCATCAGTTATATATTAGGCCTGAGTATGTGCCCAAGACGACATTTAGAACCCGCTATGGGTAGTACAATTTTCCAGTTATGTCGTTTTGAATAATGCGCTTGCAACTTTTATGAGTTTAATGAACGGTGTGTTCAATTTCTCTATTCGTTTGTTATAGTCTTTATTGACGACATTTTGGTCTATTCGAAAAGTGAGGAAGAGCATGCCGACCATCTTCGTATTGTTCTGGGTGTTCTTGAGAAACAAAGGTTGTATGCGAAATTTTCTATGTGCGATTTTTGGTTGACTTTAGTTGCATTTTTTGGGCGTATAGTTTCAAAAGATGGGGTAATGTTAGATCCCCAAAAGATTGAGGCGGTTAAGAATTGGGTTTGGCCTATCTCCTTGATCGAAGTTAGGAGTTTTGTGAGGCTCGCTACCTATTATCGTCGATTTGTGAAGAACTTTGTTTCTGTTGCCACCTTGACAAATTTGACCATAAATGAGGTACAATATGAATGGACTAAAAAATGTGAGGAGAGCTTCCAAAAGCTCAAGAATCTTTTGACCACTGTACCTATTCTAACATTACACAGTTGAAGGTAAAGATTTTATTATTTATTGTGATGCTTCACATTCTGGTTTTGGTGTTGTTTTGATGCCGGATAAGAATGTTATAGCTTAAGCATCGCGTCAATTGAAGGTGCATGAGAGGAATTACCGAACACATGATTTGGAGTTGGCAGCGATAGTGTTCGCTCTTAACATCTGGAGTTGGCAACGGTAGTGTTCGCATCGTAGTTTGCAGCATGTGTTCACTCAAAAGGATCTAAATTTGAGACAGCGAAGGTGGATGGAGTTACTTAAGGATTATGATGTCACCATTCAATATTATCTGAGTAAGACTAATGTAGTGGAAGACGCTTTGAGTCGCAAAGCGGTGAGTATGGGTAGTCTAGCTTGCTTGAGTGCATCCAAGCGACCTTTTGGCTAAGGAAATTCAAACCTTGGAGTCTAAGTTAATCTAGTTAGGCATCTGAGAGAAAGGTGGGGTGTTAGCTAGCATTGAAGTAAGGGCCACACTCATTGTGGAGATCAAGGCCAAATAATTTGAGGATGAAAATTTGAATGAGCTAAAAAAGAAGATTGTGATTGGTAAGGCACAAGACACCACTCTTTTTGCAGAAGGTGTGCTCAGTTTTAAATGAAGGATTTGTGTTCCTCGAGTTGGTGACTTGATTCAGAAATTGCTGAAAGAATCCCATGGTTCACGATATTCCATTCATTCGGGTGTGACCAAGATGTACCGAGACTTGAAGCGAATTTATTGGTGAGCGGTCATGAAGAGGGATATCAGAGAGTTTGTGGCTAAGTGTCAAAATTGTCAACAATTAAAGTATGAGCACCAAAGGCATGCAGGTTTGCTTCAGAGAATGCCAATTCCGGAATGGAAGTGGGAAATGATAGCTATGGATTTTGTGGTTGGTCTTCCGAAGACTTTGGGGAAGTTTGATTTTATTTGGGCAGTGGTTGACAGATTGACTAAGTCAGCCCATTTTATTCCGGTAAGAATAGATTATAATGCGAAATTATTGGTTTAGGTCTATGTGAACGAGAAGGTGAGGTTGCATGGGGTGCCCCTTTCTATCATCTCAGACCATGTGATATACCGTGAGTTTACGGTATTTTTAATACATTTCACTTAAGTGTTGTGTGTGTCTAGGGCCATTTTGTAGTAGAACTAATGTTTATTGTGCTATATTTGCAGGAAATAGACTTGGACGAGGTCGAGAGAGACAGCAGCTGAAATTCTGCAAAAGGAGCCATCCACGGACGTAACCTACGGACCGTAGGTCCAGTCACGGTCCATCATTGGCAGGTGTGGAATGATTATCAGGGAAGTCTTGACCAAGTGTGGAACCACGGTGGCCATTGACGGACCGTAGGTCGACCTACGGGCCATCCTGCATGTTTGTCCTTTGTATAAGAGATTCTGAGTTCCAGTACCTGATGAAAAGTTCTAAGTGTGGAGCCACGGAAGGGGACCCACAAACCGTAGGTCAACCTACTGTCCGTGCTGCATGTGTCCGTCGTTTGTGTCTGAAAGTTGAACGTTCCATCTTAGGAGAAAAATGTCTATGTCTTGAGCTACGGAAGGGACCTACGGACCATAGGTCGATCCATGGTTCGTAGGTCAGTCTCATCGATTAAAGTCGCGTCCAACCGTTTATTTCCTTATTGCGTTTCCTTTTTGTTAAGGACAATGTTTTCTATAAATAGGGTATGTAAACCTCATTTTTAGGGGTTATACATTATTGTTAATTTTTAGTTCTTGGTATTTTCTTGGGAATTAACTTGCAAACTTTTGGCAATTTGATTTCCTAATTTCGGTTTATATGATTTTTGCTTTGAATTTCAATTGGAGATTTTGGTTTTCTTCTACTCTTCACGTAAGTTCATGAATTCTTCTTCTAAAAAATATGAATTGTGTTCTTGCTAGCATGGATAACTAAATCCACAACTAGGGTTGTGGGAACCATGAGCGATTAACAAAGTATGCATAGTAACTAAGTAATTCTTGAATAGTGTTGTTGTATGCATTGATAATTCTTTCGTTTAGAAGTCTTTTTAATGGTGGCCGATGTTAGAAATCGCTTTGTTGCTACTTGCCGGACCAAGGAGGTAGTTAATAAGAAAAGAATTATCAACATAGATTTAGTGTGATACTATCTAATAGTCTAATGTCAATTGGTGCGAGGGTGAAAACTAAGCCATACATTGATGTGATGTCTAATATGAGGTAAAGGTAAGGGTTAGTAAATTATACACACGTAGCCGGACCAAGGTATGGGGTGAAATTCTCTATTTGGCGGACCAAGCACTTGGGGATATATGACTTACCACTTTGCATGTGATACACTAGGATATGATTACTATTACTAGGATTACCGCATTATGAGCTTATGGGGAACACATACACCCTAGTTTCTTTCTCTCATTGTTAACAACTAAAGTTCGAATCTTGTTCACTTGTTCTCTAAACTACAATCAGTTATTTGTTACACAAGAACCCCCCCCCCCCCTTTACTTACTTGTCTCGAAAAGTTGACTAAACGAATATAATTGTAAGTTAAGTTTAACTCTAAACCCTATTCCTCATTGGATCGACCCCAACCTACATGTTGGGTTTTTTACATGATAACGATCGCTTATACTTCTTTAAGGAGGTGTAATTTGAGCGTATCAAATTTCAGTGCCGCTGTCGGCGAATAAGGCTTTTAGATTAACTTTAACTACATTATTGAACTTTAGTCAATTAATTCCTAATTTTACGTTTTCTTTTGTTTTTGTTTTCTTCAGGTGTTTGCTCTAGTGTATGCCAAGTACACGGAGTCGAGGCGAACCACTGACCCCATATGATCCAGAGTTGAGCAAAACTTTGAGAAAGATAAATAATCAAGGGGTCCGTGATCACCCAATAATAGAAGTGCCTGAGGACCAAGTGAATAATGAGAATGTTCAAGTTGAGGGTGATAATATACTTGGAGATGCATTGAAGGTGCAAGCTCCACCTAAACCAAGACTGCGTGATAATTATAAGGTCGAATTCAACACTGTCTAATATGAAGGACCCATTGTTCTCCCTCCTCTATCTCAAGGGCATACATTTGTGGTGACTAGCAATTTGATGCAGATGCTTACATCGAGGGCTTTTTCCGGTATGGCTTCAGAAGATCCATATGGGCATATGGCCAAGTTGAGAAGTGTTTGTAAGAGTTGTGTGGGGGTGACCGGAGTTGGACATGAACATCATAGGGTTGAGAGTCTTCCCCCTATCATTGACCGGCGATGCCGCGGTATGGTTTTCTGAGCTTCCGTACAACTCGATTCACACATAGGATAAATTGCACAGGGTGTTCATGGCCACGTACTTTCCATTATCAAAGAAGATGAATCATAAAGATAAACTCAATAATTTTGTGGTACTACTTGGAGAGTCTGTGAGTAGTTCGTGGGACAGGTTCACTGCAATCATTAGAAGTGTTCTGAACCACTGCATTGATGATGAGTCACTAAAAGAGTATTTCTACAGTGGTCAAGATGACAATGGTAAGGCTGTGCTTGATACTATCGCAGGAGGATCATATGGTGAGTGCACTTTTGAGGAGATCGCTGAGAAACTGGAAGAAGATTTCCCGAAACAATAAAGCATGGAGCACTCGAAAGTCAGACACTGGAAGAAGAACTTTTGCAGTTCACTCTGTAACTAGTCAATCTGCCGATGACATTTGTGAGGAGATGGCTCAGATGAGGAAAGAACTTGGGTTGGTGTTGAAGCATGTTAGAGGAGGTGCAGAACAGGTAAATGCGGTGAATTATTTGACTAGGACTCCACCACCATCGGTAGAGGAATGTTAGTATGAGGAGGATTTTTACTTGCTGAATAATCAGACGGGGGGTTTCCGAGCCAATGCCCAAGGTTCCAACTCGGATAATTGACTCCAAGGGCAAGGAAACCAAGTTTGAAACTATGGCAACTACAACCTAGAGGGTCAATATGTCCGGGATGGGAACTACAGTCACAACAACAACTACAACCAGAACAACTATGGCAACATAAACGATAGAGTTGGGCCTTATGTCCCTCCACAAAATCGGGAAGCTGGCAATAGGTAAGCTGGAGGTAGTATGTCATGGATTGAGGATATGATGCAGAAGATGATTAAGAGGTTTGATTCGATTGATGAGAATGTGAAGGAGATGCGTAACGACTTATCTGGAATGGGTGAAAAAGTTGATGCCCATGCCGTGTCGATCAAGCAACTTGAGCAGCAGACGAATTAGTTGTTCACTACAGTCAACCCACGTCAGCCTGTCACACTTCCTAGAAACACCATCCACAATCCGAAGAATGATGGGCATTATATGAAAGTTACTATTTAAGGGGGTAAGCAGACCATTGATCCACCTATGCTGTCTGAGGTTAATTTTGTAGTTGAGAAAGATTATGATGAGATTGAGGTTACTGGAGAGTCCAAGAATGCTACAGAGAAGGAAGCGGTGATAACCCAAAAAGTTATTTCCATGCCTAGACCTCCACCTCCATTCCCACAGAGGTTGGTGAAGAAGAATGAAGAAGGAAAGTATCGTAGGTTTATCTCTATGTTGAAACAACTTTCCATCAATGTTCCGTTGAAAAAGGCTTTGTAGCAAAAGCCTGGGAATGCAAAGTTCATGAAAGATTTGGCGACTAAGAAGAGAGACGTCAGTTTTGAAGATGATGATAGGTTGCAGCATTGTAGTGCTATTGCTACGAGGTCACTTGTGCAGATGAAGTAGGATCCTGGTGCCTTAACTATTCCATGTACCATTGGGTTATTGCATTTTGCCAAGGCGTTGCGTGATTTGGGTGCTAGCATTAATCTGATGCCATTGTCTATTTACAAAAAAATGGGTTTAGGGGCTCCATAACCGACTGTGTTGCAATTGCTCATGGCCGATAGAACTGTGAAGAGGCCCACTGGTGTGCTCCAAGATGTACTTGTGAAAGTAGAGTCTTTTATCTTTCCAGCGGATTTTGTGATACTTGATTGTGAGGTTGATTTTGAGGTTCCCATCATCCTTGGGAGACCATTCCTTGCTACTTGGCGCTCCTTGGTCGATATGGAAAAATGGCAGATGAAGTTTCGATTGAATAGTGAAGAGGTGATGTTTAATATTTGTAGGTCCATCAAAAAGGAAAGTAATCTCAAGTCAGTGTCCGTTGTGAATCATATTGTGGGTCAAGGTTCTGATGTGTCTATTGAAGAGCGGTTGGGTGTTGATGCACTTGCAGCGGTAATGAAGAATTTTGAGGGTGATGGTATTAAAGACTATGATGAGTTAGTTGCCGCACCTGATAGGTTCGAATTCCGTTCCAAACCAAAGAGATTGGAGTTAGATATGAAGAATCATGACTCTCCACCAACAAAATTGTTTTGTTGGAGAGGCTCCAAAATTGGATCTTAAGGTTCTACCATCACATTGGACGTATATATTCTTGGGGAGAGATGGTACTTTACCGGTCATCATTGCGGCCGATTTGAATGCGGAACAAATTGACGCTTTGGTTTCTATGTTGAAGAGGTTCAAGAGGGCTATTAGGTGGACTATTGCGGATATTATTGGGATTCATCCTAGCATTCCTTCTCATAAAATCCAACTCATGCCGGATCACAAGCCTAGTATTGAGCACCTAAGGAGACTAAATCCGCCTATGCAAGAGGTTTGTGAAAAAGGAAATTATCAAATGGTTGGATGTTGGAGTTATTTATCCCATTGCAAATAGTAGTTGGGTATGCCCTGTTCAGTTTGTTCCCAAGAAAGGTGGGATTACTGTGGTACCTAATGCGAGAAACGAGCTTGTTCCAATCTGGCCCGTGACTGGATGGAGAGTTTGCGACTAGCAGAAATTGAATGCTTGGACAAAAAATGACCACTTCCCTATGCCGTTTATGGATCAGATGTTGGACCACCTTGCTGGTAATGGTTGGTATTATTTCCTTGATGGTTATTCGGGCTACAATCAGATCTCCACAGCTCTGTATGACCAAGAGAAGACCATATTCACCTTCCCTTATGGGACTTCCTCCTTCAATAGGATGCCATTTAGGTTGTGTAATGCTCCAGCGACCTTCCAGCGTTACATGATGTCAATATTTTCTGCTATGGTGGAGGACACTGTTGAGGTATTTATGGATGATTTCTCTGTGGTGGGTGACTCATTTGATGGTTGTTTGGATCATTTGGCCGAGGTGCTTAAACGGTATGAAGAGTGCAATATTGTGCTCAATTGGGAAAAGTGTCACTTCATGGTGAAAGAAGGGATAGTTCTAGGTCATCGGATTTCTGAGAAAGGTATTGAGGTTGATAGAGCGAAAGTCGAGGTAATAGAAAAGCTTGCACCACCTATCTCTATTAAAGGTGTCAGAAGTTTTCCGGGGTATGCAGGCTTTTATAAGAGGTTTATTAAGGATTTCTCCAAAATTGCACACCTATTGTGCAAATTGCTCAAAAGGGAGTGTAAGTTTGATTTTGATGATGCTTGTCTGAGAGAATTTGGAGAGTTGAAGGAAAAGCTAGTTTCCGCACCTATTATTATTTCACCGGATTGGGGGCAACCATTTGAGGTAATGTGCGATGCGAGTGGAGTGACGCTTGGTGTGGTTTTATGACAGAAGCGAGAGAAGATTCTTCATCCTATTTACTATGCCAGCAAAGCTCTAAATGTGGCTCAAAATAATTATGCAGTGACTGAACAGGAACTCCTTGTTATGGTTTTCGCATTTGAAAAATTTTGATCCTACTTGCTTCGTACTAAGGTCATAGTACATACTGACCATTCTGCATTGAGGTATTTGATGGCTAAGAAGGATGCAAAACTGGGGTTGATTAGATGGGTATTATTGCTGCAAGAGTTCGATTTTGAGGTGAAAGACAGAAAGGGGACATAAAATCAAGTTGCCGATCATTTGTCCAGATTAGAGGAGGAAGCTATGGTCAAGCTAGGAGATGGGGCTGAAATTAATGATGCATTTCCAGATGAACAGGTATTGGCGGCTTCTGATGATCTTATTCCGTGGTTCGCAGACTTTGCTAACTACTTGGCAAGTGATGTGGTTCCATTGGATTTGTCTTTTCACCAAAGGAAAAAGTTTATGCATGATGTAAATAAGTTCTTTTAGGATGAGCCTTATTTGTTCTGTATTTGTGCTGATGATATTATTCATCGTTGTGTGCCCGAGGTTGACATGATGAGAATGCTAGAGGTGTGTCACTCCTCGCCTGATGGAGGGCATCATAGTGGTATTTGGACTGGGCATAAAATTGTACAGTTTGGGTATTATTGGCCTACCATCCACCAAGATGATCATGATTTCGCCAAGTCTTGTGATCGTTGCCCTTGAGAAGGAGGAATTTCAAAGTGGCAAGAGCTTCCTATGAATCCGATATTGGTGATTGAGTTGTTTGATATATGGGGCATTGACTTTATTGGTCCATTTGTGAGCTCACATGGGATGAATTATATTCTTGTTGCGGTTGATTATGTGTCAAAGTGGGTGGAAGCATTGCGCTTTCCAACAATCAAGGTACAAGGGACAACATTCCTAAAAAAGAATATCTTTTCCAGGTTTGGTAAACGTAGGGCGATTATCAGCGATGGAGGTTCTCACTTCTGTAATAAATTGTTCAAGGCGCTACTTGAGAAATATGGTGTTCGCCACAATGTAGCCACTCCTTACCATTCGCAGTCTAGTGGGAAAGTTGAAGTGTCCAATAGAGAGATCAAGAAGATTCTTGCTAAGAATGTTAATGCTAATAAAACCAATTGGTCAAGGAGGCTTGATGATGCTCTATGGGCCTATCGCACCACATTCAAGACTCCCATAGGTATGTCCCCCTTCCAACTTGTATATAGGAAGTCTTGTCATTTGCCGGTAGAGCTAGACCATAAGGCTATGTGGGTGCTAAAGAAGTTGAATTTAGATTGGGGCGCCGCATCGAATCAGAGAGTGAATGACATGAATGAGCTTGATTAGTTCACCTAAGAGCTTATGAAAGTTCAGCCTTGTACAACGAGAAGATGAAGAAGTATCATGATCTAAAGATTGAAAAGCGCGAATTTGTTATTGGTGATCTGGTGCTTCTATTCAACTCTAGGTTGCGCTTGTTTCCTGCCAAGCTTAAGTCCAAGTGGACCGGGCCATTCAGAGGAACTCAAGTTTTCCCACATGGAGCAGTTGAGTTCGTGAACAAGGAGGGGACAAGGTTCAAGGTGAAAGAATAAAGGATCAAGGTCTACAAGGGAAAGAAAAGAGTATGGAAGAAGTGGTTGAGGCCTACTACCTTGATGAAGTCTGAGTAATCAAGGTGCCTGCTTCGTACCACGACGTTAAATCAAGCGCTGCTTGGGAGGCAACCCAAGATGTATAATCTAGCCAACTATAGATTTCGCTTTTCGATTTAGGAGTTTTCTTTGTTTATTTGAATTTTTGTAATCCTTTAGATATGTGCTTTATTTTTGCATTAGTGTTGGCTAGATATAGCAAAAAGTGTCCAGAAAATGTAAAAAGAAAGGCCTAACGGTTGGTACAAGTGTAGGGATAAAAAGCAAAATCTGCAAAAAAGGGTCTGTTTAGAGGTCTACGGACCCCATCGACGGTATGTAGATCCATCCACGGACCATGAATGGTGTCTGTAGACCCCCATGTAATTCCTTAATTTTTCTAAGTGTAAGAGTCATCTACTGACCGGACCTACGGTCCGTAGATCGACCCACGACCCATGGACGGGGTTTCATGGATCCAAACCTTGGGTTTGCCCGACTCGACCCGACCCGAATATTTTTTAAAATAAAACCCCTCATTTTTATTTTCATCCCCCACATTCAAAACTCCCTCCCAACCGTTTCTAACCCTGTCCTCTCCATAAATCACTCCATTAAACTCCCAAATCCCACAGATCACTCCCCATACACTTCCCCATATCCCCAAATCACTCTTCCCTTTACCCAAATCCTCATCTCCACTTCCACAACAATTCCATTGTCCGAGTTCGGCGTTAAAGGCTTGTCAAAGGGTCTAAAGAGTCATTTTCATCACATGAAGACACGAAGTGGGTCTTGACCTTGGGTTGTTTTTATATGAAATTACATATAAAATCTATAGTTGGAAACACCCTTGGGATGATAAAATGTGATTGTATTGTCTTTGTAAGAAAATAAATTTGGATAAATAGTCTAAATGGAAGTTTCGACTTAGGGTTCCTAGTTTTGCATGCTACAAAATTAAATAATGAGTAATCGGAACCCTAGGGATGAAAACAATCATAAATTGTGTTGAAATATATGATTAGACTTAGGTGGATTGTTTGAATTGTTGGAAAAATGGTTCGAAAATGAGTCATGTCTGATATATGACACAAACCTACCCACGAGACCTCGTCCATGAACCGTAGGTCAACCTACGGACTTAGATAAAGTCCGTGGGTCTGTCGCACATAGAGAATCCACTATGTGTGGAACCACAGAAGTGTACTACGGTCAGTAGGTCAACCTACGAATCATTCTGCACATCCTTGGTTCCCATCAGAGCCCAAATTTTTAGGACCTCTGACCTACAGACAGGACCCACGGACCGTAGGTACCCACCGTAGGTGGCCACTGATGCTACTGTACATATTTTTTTTAGTTTTTGTTTCGGTTTGTTCTTTAGTCTAAATTTTTTTCAAGTGTGTCCTTGGTCAATATTGGTACTAACTAAACATCCACGAGTACCATGGCTCCCAAGAAAGCTCCTACGTACGTACCAAAGGGCAAGTCAAAGTCGATAGAACCAACATTGCGGCTAATTGATGAAGATACTGATGCGGAGAAAGATCACGCTTATATCCCACCTACTACAAGGACATCCCCAATTGCACCTCGTACGACCCGTAATCAATCTCAACATGTGATTCCCGACGTGGTCACTGCCTCCCAGTCTGATGAGGAGGATACCGATCGGTTCACCAGCTGGTTCTGCTTTCGGCTTTGAGTCCGCCTCTTTTTTTGGCTGCAGTTCCATCTCCTCTTCTGGCTTTAGTTCACATGGTAGGACTGCCTTGTTTTATGAGGCTACTAGTGCGGGGGACATTTTAGTGCCACCAAACACTGAGCCTGCTATAGTTGCTGATGAGCTAAACCAGTAGTGTGTAAGTGGTCAACGGAAAATATACATGTATGCCCGGATGATGACTGAGAAGGAGAGGATGGCTCGATCAATCACTGATGAGATGAGGGTTCTCGCAGGAAGCTTGCACACCGCGCCCGCCATTCATGAGCTCTTCAAGAGACACAGGTGCGAGTGGATAGCCCGTAACCCAGGGTCCTACAACCAGGAGATTGTGAGGGAGTACTATTCTTCCTACGCAGCCACCCTTTGAGGTTGCACTGATAGACGGGCCAAGTCCTCCGCACAACCTCCACTCACACATACACTATTTCATGGGCTCTCAGTTGATATCTCGCAGGCTACTATCCGCAGGTTCCTCTATGGCCCGTGCCACACTCAAGCGATTAAAACTGGTGAGTTTGATTATCGGTGGTACATCGTGAGGAGCGGGGCATTCCAGAGGAATGTAGAGTAGAGGGAGAATTTATTGCGCTGGTTGGCACATCACCTTGTTACATACGGAGAGCGCGCCGAGTGGGTTAGCAACCCGAGTGAAGGAATCAAGAAGGACACTTTGACTTTTGTGGCTAATTTCTTCTAGCTATTGGTGTGAAACAGAGTGTCTTCTACGCAAACAAACAATGTTCTTACTTAGGACCGCACAGTAATGATGGAAGCCCTAGTTGTTGGGATTGAGTTGGATTTTGCCAGCATGATTATTGTGGAGATTCATTAGAGGGCCTTAATGGCCACCACCACATACCCCTTCCCATGCCTCATTTTTTAGTTATGCAGGGATTCTGGAGTGCCGGTTTGGCATTGTGATTAATTGGTTCAGGCAACCAAGACCCTAGATATAAGCCTGATTCGAGATGAGGCCAATGTGGCTGCACCACACAAAGAGTCGCAGGTTAAGGTGCCACTACTGGGAGAAGACTTAGTTGCAGATGTGGAGCAGATGCAGGGTGAGGATCCTGCCCCTCCTCCCCTACTGAGGATGCCCCGGCTTCTCATTCTCTGGCCACCAGTTAGGCCCAAAGCGCCTCCAGATCCACTCACTCTTCAGGGTATATTGTCGTGGCCTTAGCTCGAGTCCAGAAGTTGGAGGATGAGATGGCTACCCTGCTTCAGCTTATGAGGCCGTGGATGCAGTGGGCGATTGAGAAGTCTGCGATTAGGGTGGAGCAGCGGATGGAGTAGATGATGGACCGAAAGGTTCAGGCCGTCCACCGGCGACTTGATGCATTTGAGATGAATGTCTTAGAAGAACCAACCCCCACCATAGATATCTCTGCTTTCCGGATGGAGTTAGTTAGTCTCCGAGATGATCTTGACACCCTCCTAGCTCCACTAGAGACTGAGCCTGAGTCAGCTCCCACGACACCAGTTGATAATATAGTGTTCGATGCTCTATTCGTGGATGAGATGCCACCACCTGCTTCTTCCAGTCATGCTGGGAAGCGTCCCCGCTCCGTCGGGCTTCTGAAGATACTGAGGTCGAAAGAGTTAGCAAGAGGTAGCGCCAGGAGACTGAGGCAGCTCAGAGGGCGTATATCATTGATAGGAGTTGTGGCAGCAGAGGATTATAGATATTGGTGTTGGTGACTCTAGTAGTGTGAGCACCACTAATGGAGCGGTGAGATTTGAGGTTAGCACTACTGAGGGTGCTGAGATTATTGATGCGGACACTACTGAGGGTGACTCGATTGTTGATGCAGCGGGCTCCGGGAAACCAGACCCACCCGCTTGTTGATAGGTCTTCGGCGCTATGCGCCATAGGTTTGCCTCACCCGATCCTTTATTCTTTACTTTTTATGCATTGAGGACAATTGCACTCTATTTTGTTGGGGGGTGGGGTAATGGATTGTGAGTGATTGGGTGAGGTCTAAGTAACCCAACTCATAATCCTCTCTTGGGGTTTCATCCTCGTGTATATTCCCCCAAGAGACTGTCTTAATTTCTATTGAACCGGCCTGTGTATGAATGTATATGTAGGAGTTGTTCAAAATAAAAGAATAATGACATGAAAGAAAAGCATGTTAAAAATGATCCCTGTCCAAAAATGTTGAATTGTGCTGAATCTATAGTCTTGATGAGTTGAATATGTTGGATTTAAATGTTACATGATAAGAACCGATTTGACTTCATGACTTAAGCTAAAAACTTGAACTGAATAATCTGATAATGAAACAAAGTGTCAAGATTGTGTGAGGATAGTTATATGTTGAGACAGTTTTGTGCCAATCTAGACCTTGCCCCGTTGGTCCTGCTAGGATAATCTTGGCTAGAAGTTGGCAGGTGATCATCGGCATTTTTAAAATTAGTCCACTGAAGAGTCCACAATTTGGACTCATTTAGCACTTTATTTTAATAGGCTTAGTTTCCTCAAATGCTTATTCTGTTCCAATAACTGATGTAAATCCTTGATTTCCAGGTATTTGGATTGAGGAACAAAACATGGACACTAAAGAGCAAAAAGGAACAAGGCAGCTGAAAGAATGAAGAAAAAAAGGCCTAATGATCGCCTAACCTAGGTATGGTTTCTTATCACTCTTGGGATTCCTTTCCTCAAGAGGCCCCTTCAAGATGAATTTCAAAATCTCCAATTTCTAGGTTTTCAATCCAAAAATGTGGGTCTTCTTTGTAAAGTGAAATTGATGTTATAAACCGAATTTGATTGATGTTATATGAACAGTTATGAATGAATTTATGTTGTATTTGTGGTTTCTTGAAGAATTCCCCATGAGACCCATGTTTCTCCTTCTTTTCCTAATTCTAACCCTAGTTGAGTTTGATATTAATTGAAGACTATGAATCGAATGTGATGTTATGTAATTCCTGTTTGGATGATGATTTTACCCTAGGTTATGTATAATTTCTATGAAATTAGGGTTGAGTCTTTGAATGAAGCCTTGAAGGCTAAGAAGGAAATATGTTAATTGCTTATATTGATGTTGATTATGTATTACTCCATGAATTACCTCGTATTATGTATTGATTATAAACTGATTGGTAATTGAGGTATGAATGTCCTATGAAGGGAAAGAAGGTAAGAAGGTTGGTTCTTCTTTGAACTCAAGTATGAAAGGTGAATTACTTAGATTGTAATGATGCTATACTTAATGTGTTGTTGTGGTGTTGATGACCTAGTTTCCTCATCCTTAACCCTCTACACTTGAATTATCTATGAAATATGTATGTATGTTATGGTATGATTGTTATATGATTGAAAGGTAGTTCTCATGATTATAATGTAATGTAAAGTGAAAGGTTTACTCACTT
>JAJOOI010017681.1:0-32847 GCA_029582585.1 Solanum bukasovii
CATACATTTTCTCTCATAAATAAAATTGTCGATCGACTGAGTCTGTGTGTGCTCTTGTTGTTGTTCTTGCGTTCGCTGAAGTTATTGAAGTTTGAGGTACCGCTACTTCTTTAACAGGTTAATCCGTTTTATGTTGGGAGAAATTAATCTGCAACCTCGGGTACAGTGAGGGGATTAAATTTCTTAAGGAAACACAGTGGTTTCTGTGGACTCGGATTAAAATTCATTCTGTCTATTTCATCTTTTTTCTGTTTCTGTATTTTTGACTAACCTGAATACAGGAGATAACACTTTCTGCAACTGCTTGACTCGGAGCTTGTAGTGCAGACGCTCAACTTTCCTGTTCAAACACCTTTTTCTGCAACAACTTCAGACTCTCATCGGGTTTTAGGAATGGAAGGAAATAAAGATCAGTTTAGCACTTGACATGTTCACCCACTTTCTCAAGTCGAGTTGTTACTACAATTCTGCTTCTATTTCCAACATCAGGGAAACAATGGCTTAACTCATCCCATGCCATACCATCCCACAAATCATCCAATACAATGAGATATCTCTTTCCCATTAGTCTTTTCCTCAACCTGTCAGCAAGGATATCATCCTTATCTCCCTTTTCCTTGGAACCGTAACTTGACTGAAAATCTCTTGTAATAGCTCTATCCGGTTATATGTTTGGGAAATGATGCACCAAGCTCGAACATCGAAGTGAGAAATAATGCTCTCATTATTATACACCTTTCAAGCAATAGTCGTTTTCCCTTGTCTCCCCATGCCTACAATAGGGAGGACGTTCACATCATATGTACAGCTGATCAGATACTGAATCATTTTTTCCGTATAATTCCCAAAACCAACTATCTCCTCATTAGTCACTGTATTGCTATGTTGAGCTGGCAGATATTTAGATGGTTCAACTACGGAGCAGGGCCTCGGAGCCAGGTTCACTGACTGCATTCCTATCACCTCCACATTAATATGATTGATCTCTCTTATTATTGCAGGAAGTGAGCCAAAAGAATGTCAAAGAACATTATGTCGGACAAGAATCAAGTCGATAGAAACTTCAGCTTCATATGCCAAATTGATAATACGCTTCCGTATCTCGTCAAGACTTTCATGTTCATGCTGCACCTTTGCAACATCTTTAAAAGCATATGTTAGAGATGATAGATCTTTCTCTAAAATGCCAATATGAGGCTTCATCATGAAATCCAAACCTGTTTCAGATTTCAACATTTCATTCAATTTCCTAAGGAGAGAATCAAGAAAGATCAATCCACCAACAGTGGGGAATTCATGAGATGGAGTTAATTTTAAGGATTTGTAGTACGTCTCCACTTGTGCCTTTAGATCTTCAATTTTCTCCAATAACTGTAGCGCTCCATGATCAATCTTGCTGGTTTCTCCGTTGATTGTAGATCCTGCAAGAAGCTGCATTTGAATTACACAAAGTGTGTCGCCCACAAGAACTCCAATCATTGCTAAGACTTCATTCAACCTCTTGCCATTAATAACATGATTTTTAACTTAATTAAGTAAAGGCAAATTAAAGAGCAAAGACCCAAATTTAGTCACTAGAGGCCTAGAACCTAAATTATATTTATATTTGAAAAATGTTATAAAATATATTTATTTATTAAATTTAACATATTGTTAATATATAAAATATATGTATATACATGTAAGGTTATTCGGTTTGATTCAGAAATTTTTCATAAATTAAAAGATCATCTCAATTGTTCGGGATGGTTATACACTTAAATAAAAGTCCACAATTTTATTGAAAAAATAACATAAATTGATTTGGTTCGATTAGGTTTGATCGGTTTGATCAGTTTTCATATTCTTTTGACACCCCTACTAATAGCCCAAATAGCTATTAGCGCAAGTCTTAGCAAACAAAAAAATCAAAATAAGAAATATGAAAAACTCGGTCCAAAAAGTAACCAAGTCTATAAAAGAACCCTTTAGATTATTTTATAAAGTTCATGTAAGTTTTTTGTAAAAACAAAAGTAATATATCTATGAATTATGTATAAAATTCATGTTAAATATTTGGGAAACTATATGGAAAATTTTATGAATAGAATTTGTATATAAATTGTATGTATATTGTTATTCTGATAAAGTACATAGAAATTGTATAAAAATTGATAAAGTAAATATAAAAATTATTTTTATGTGATCAACTACAACTTGTCTGTCGTACTTCGTCAAATATCATATAATTTACATAAAAATTGTATACAAGTATGTCTTTGTGTGTATTTTAAATGTGGTGTATTCTTCTTCTTCGTTGATTTTCATTTTGAAATCTCAACTAAAATCAAGTCTAATTTTGACCAAATGTAATGTTGAAGTAAAAGATTAAATTAGAAAAAACCGAATAAGAAAATTGAAAAATTTTCGAATAAAAGAAGTGCAACGAAAAGGAAAATTGCTAAGCCTAATCTCCATAGTCAAATGATTGAAATCCATTGTTGATTCTTAATAAAATCGTGTGTTTGAGGACGATGAATTTGCGGAGGATGATTTGGAGAAGGGGAAATTGCGATCGAATTTGATTTAACGAAAAGAAGATTTTTGAAATTTAAATTTGATTGAAATCTGATATCATTTTCTCTATGATTTAGCTCAATTTTTAGGGATATGTGTTGATCCTATTCCTGAATTTAAGCCTAAAAATAGGAGTTACGCAAAAGCGAAAAATTGTTGCCATTGCTAATATGTTGTTATATTTTATAAATAAAGAATTTTTTTTTATGTTTAGTAATATATAGTATTTCATTTAATTATGTAGGGAGTATGATTTTCTTAATGGGAAAAGACTCAAATATCAAAATTTAAGAAAAGACTCATTAATGTCATTGGTTAAAAGTTGGACTTATTCATATCATTATTTTTTAACTCCGATTTTGCAAAATAATTATTTACCTTACAAGATCACAAATAACTTTTAACACCTTTCAAATTGGATTTTTTTTGGATGAAATGTACTGATTTTGCTTCTTCTTTCTTAAGACCATCAAAAACACATGAAAAACATCAAAAACTCCCAAAAATAGTTATCAAATGACTTGCTGAAGGAACCAATGAAATACCTCACTAGAGATAACGTTTAGCCCTCTTTGCTTGTACTTATCCCTGTAGTGGACTTGCCTGGACTTGAAAAGTCCACACTGGCAATAAAAATCTCTAAATCCTTTGAGTATTTCGTCATATTTGGGGTCGACAGAGGAAGCAAATGTCTTATCATGTTGGATGATGAGTGAACGACAGACGTTGTGGATTCCGTCATGAATGTTTTCTCGAGAAACAGCAAAAGCCACTGAATCATGATCACCACTCGTGACGGACGTGTTGGTACATATGCCAATGCTTTTGAAAGTTTCCAACGGTTTCATCTCTAACTGATGATCACATACGCTATACTGTCGGAGATTTCAAGCTACAACCACCAAGATACAAAAGATGAAGGGATTATATAAAAATTCACATGGGATACATGTGCAATGCACATGTCCAGAAACTAGTTATAGTAAATAAAAGGGGGGAAAAACCTTAGCAATTATCAGCAGTAGTGTTACATGGATGAGTGTTTCGACTCCAGCATGAGCATGGTTACAACAATTTGCTAGGAATGAACTTGGTCCTGCTGTTTGTGCTTTCGCTGCAGTTTTCTAAGCAATTGTCAAATTCAAACACATTTTCATTAGTTTTAGATCGACATGGAGCAATTAAGAGAAAGCAAGCATATTATCCGAAAAAAACTGAAAGAATACCATCTTGTTGTGACAAAGTACATGCTTTACTCACAGCTGTTTTGGATTTTCCCACCTATCCTGTATTGAAGATATTGTTTGCACATTAGATACTCAAAAACAGCAAATAGGAGTTTGTTTCTACTTACTTTAGTAATGATATCAATATGGTCGCATCCTTCAATATCTGTGACTTCTTTCATAATTCTCATAGCTGAAATCTCCATGCGCATATTCTTCGCAGCTGATCTAACATATCCTCGATGTCTTTACGCGCCACCTTCCTTAGATCAATTTAAAAGGAGGAAGTCCCTGTAAGTTTTTCCAACAAAACTAACTTATACTGCTACATTGCTTTTATTTAACTGTGCATATACAATTCAACTTTTACTCAAATAACATCATTGTTTGATCATTCAAGTTAACAATCTATGTTCAGTACAGAACATCTGATGTAGCCGAAATTCCTTTGATAAATATACAATCAAATTTGACAATACAAGAGTTAGAGAAGGCCATAATCCACGAGAGCTTCCAAAACCAGGTTCATGTCGTTTAGAAGACTTGTTTTCCATCTGATGGCATAATATAAGCATATAATTGAAAATAAAAGTATACATAGTCATTCTCAGAACATTGGAAGCATCAACTTGTGACTATAAATTAATAAAAAGTATACATAGTCATTCTCAGAACATTGGAAAATAAAAGTATACATAGTCATTCTCAGGACATAGCCGATCATTGATGATATTAAGCTCAAGATCAGTCAAAGGAAGGAAATGAAGTCGCGGATGCTCTTGCAAAATTTGCTACTACTATTCATAATCCAATATAAATAATGAACATGATGCAACTTCCCAACATGTTTCAGGAGAAGAGTCAAATAGAATACAAATCGTTATTATTTACTAGTATTATTACTAGAACTCTGCATACAAGGGGAAAAAGATTAACTTTTTACAAGAAATGAAATCCGGCATTTAATTAATACTGCTTTTGCTGCAGTTGTCGAATTCAAACAAATCTTCGTTAGTTGAGAGAAATAAAGGGAAACAATACCATTTTTGTGGTTACAGACACATACTTGATTCACAGCTTCCCTATATTCCTTGTTGACCAATCCTGTATTGAACATATTGTTTGCACATTAGATGTATATAGATACTCAAAAACAGCACATTAGAGTTTTTTTCTCTACTTACTTTGATAGTGATGAGGTTTATACGGTCGCATCCTTCAATAGCTTCGACTTCTTCTGTAATTCTCACAGCTGAATTCTCTAGAGATTCATTGCATTCAATCAACTTAATCTGTTTCAGTGTTGGAATCTCCGCAAAGCTAAGGGGGATCTCCTTGAGCTTGTAACACCCTCTTATAAAAAGTGTTTCAAGAAGGGGAAAGGATTCCTCCGAGGCATCCCACCTTGAGATACCTAACAACACCAGTTTCAAAAACTTAAGTTTATGGAAAATGATACCTCCAAGGCACCACTTTTGGGATCGAGCAAAATACGGACTCCTTAATTGGAGATACTCGAGGCTTGGTAGTTCAGCAATGAAGGGAATACCACTTTCTATAGGAATCTTGGTTAGTACCAACTTCTTTAGATCTGAAGGTAACTGTAACCCGAATACTTGGCCATTGCACCTAAAGGAAAGGCGAAGTATTTGAAGCTGCATAAGATTCTCATATGTGAGACAAAAAGGAGCTGCATTGTTCCAAATATCAACATGAAGTTGTTGAAGATTAGGAAACCTCCTTAATAACACATCCACCCTATCAACTTCCTCAATTGGAAATCTAACATGCCTTAATATCCTCAAATTTTCCAATTGAGAGGATCCGTCCTTATACTCTTCAAAATCAAATTTAGCATCAGCGATCTCAACATGCCTTAATTTTTCCATTTCCCAAAAAGACACTGGTAACAGTACTACATTAACATTATTCTTCACAATTAAAGTTTCTAGATGGGGCAAATGTGATTCTGGATGAAAATCAAATTCATATGAGCTAACTCCGAGGTACTTCAGGTGAACAAGTGGTTTTAATGTAGCTGACGACAAAAAATCCACAAAATGAGAACTCAAATCCAAAACCTTAAGAAGTCGCAATTCACTAACCTGACGCAATGGAACAGAGTTTCCTTTATTGGTTGTTAACAGTGACCTCAAGTGTTGGTGGAAAGGCTTCCGTGTTTTGGAACCCAGAGACGTAAACTTGGAATGCTCTTCACTGAAACTGAACCTCACTCGACTTCCCTTCAAATCCAAAGGTTGAAACTGGATATAATGCCCCTTCACTGCCAGCATAAAATTTTCTTCTTTACTCTTCGCCAAGCAAAAGTGAAGCACTACATCATGAACCTGACAGTATTTGACTTTTCCATTATATCTTCTCCTTGAAACCATTAACACGTTACTGCTAATGAGATCCATCAAGTAACCTTCAGCAGTTTCAATGTTCTCCACGAAGTCTTCCGCTATCCATAAACTTATCAATTTAGACACTGGAATTCTCGAGTCCTCAGGAAACATCCCCATATAAAGAAGACAAGGCTTTAAATAATCGGGTAAGTTATCAAAACTCAACTGCATAGTTGCCAGACCATATTCTTCGGACTCACGATCAAGATAGTCAAATAAAGCATCTTTCACCTCATTCCACCAAGACTCTTCCGATTTCCTTTTCTTAATTATTCCAGCTACCAAGACAACCACAAGAGGCAATCCTTTGCATCTTTTTGCGACTGCTAGACTCGCATTTTGTAGTTCAGGTGGGCAACCTTCCGGCTGGAATACTTTTCTCTGCAACAATTGGAAGCTCTCTTCTGTTGTGAGGAACGGAAGATAATAAGGATCAGTATGGTACTTGACTTGCACACTCAATTTCTCAAGTCGAGTTGTTATTACTATTCTACTTCTATTTCCATTGTCTGGAAAAGAAAGCCTTAAGTCATCCCATGACATACCATCCCACATATCATCCAATACAATGAGATATCTCTTTCCTATTAAGTGTTTCCTCAACATGTCGGCAAGAACATCATCCTTATCTCCCTTGTCCTTAATACCAGTAACTTGACTAAAAATATCTTGTAATAGCTCTCTCCGATTATATGTTTGGGAAACGATGCACCATGCTCGAACATCAAACTGAGAAACAATGATGCCATTATTATACAACTTTCTCGCACAAGTTGTTTTACCTTGTCCCCCCATCCCAACAATAGGGATGACATCTAGCTCACTTGTCCCTCGAGTTAGATACTGAATTAGTTTTTCTGTTGCTATCTCAAATCCCACTATCTCCTCATCACTCACAGGATTGCAATGTCGAATTGGCAGATGTTTAGATGGCCCGACCACATAGTGAGCCTTAAGAGCAACGTCCACCGACCACATCTCAGTCACCTCCGCATTAATTTGCTTGATCTCTTTTAGGATTGTAGGAAGTGAGCAAAAAACATGCAAAAAAGCATTATACTGAGAAAGAATAGAGTCAATGGCAACCTCAGCTTCATATGTCAAATTGATGGTACGTCTCTGAAGATCTTTAGGAATTTTATGTTCATGGTGCACCTTCGCAACATCTCTGAAAATGGATGATAAAGATGACAACTCCTTCTGTAAAATGGATGTAAGAGGTGATATCTCTTTCTCCAAATTACATAAAAGAGGTTTCATCAGGAAATCTAAACCAAATTTAGATTTCGACATCTCATTCAGTTTCCTTAAAACAGAATCCAGAAAGTTCAATCCACCAAAGATGGGGAATTGAGATGGAGTGAATATTAAGGATTTGTAGTAAGTCTCCACTTGTGCCTTCAGATTTTTAGTTTTCTCCAATATCTGTATCGAGCAAAGACTTACTTTGCTAGTGTCATCGTTGGTTATAGAGCTCGGAAGAAGCTTTTGAATTACATATAGAACATCACCCACTATAGCTCCAACCTTTAGCAAGATCTCATTCAACCAATTATCATCAATAACATGATTTGACACATCAGCATCAAGGAAAACCAACAAGAACTCTATTGCCACATCAATATTTTGAGCAGAGATATTATTAGGAAAATTCTCGAGCTTTTTGTTTCTGAGATACATTAGCAGACTGTGGAGATGATGTGAAAATCCTTTTGGTAATTTCTTGCCCTTGAAAGTTCTTGATTGAGTAAACGTTGAAGTCTTTAGTTCACTGAGAAGAATCTTCTTCATTTCCAGCTCCACTAATACAATCAAGCATAATAGATAAGGAGGTTTATTGAAGATATCATACTCATTTGTATCATCTACAAAATCAGCAACAACAAGACAAAGTTGTCCCACATTGTTAGCCATGAACTGAATTCGAGTCTCCAAACATTCCATCTTCTCATGGTTAACGTAACCATTTATCTCTGTAACATATAAGTAACTCAAAAATCTCATTTTCTTTTGAACAATTTTCAGTAGCTTTATAAATCGGTGTATCGTAAGGTTTTCTTCAGGAGAGTCAGACCTAACCCTTTCCAGGAGGAACGTCAATACATCATTTAGATTCTTTTCAAGGCAATCCATATATTTCGACAGATCAAAATCATTCAACTCATAATTGTAACTTAAACTGGTTTTACCTTCAAAGAATTCCAACAAATGTGATTCTAACCTTTCAAGATTAAGGTTAGTTTTACATTCATTTGGAATTCCATCAAATACCCATTGAACCATTTTCACAATCCATTTGGCCTTCTTTGTGAGTTTGACTAAGGAATCAGGCAAAAGAACATGATGATACTTTAGCACCATTTCAAGTTTCTCAATTCGATTAATCTTGACGCTATCCAGATTGCCTTCACTCTTGATCCTTCTCAGGTGATCTAACATTTCCTCAATTTCATTTTGAGCCATTTTCCGTTGAAAAATTCCTGCAAGTTCACCAACTCTTGGAATTAGGTTCATTAAGAGAAACATTTTTATTCATCTAATGTTTGAAGCTATGTTAATGCTTGTGAAACATTATACATCTTATATACCATTTCTTCTAACAAATTTTGCATACTTACCCTTTTCATATGCTCACTAAACTAATAATTACTCCCTCGGTCCATCTTTACTTGTTCACTATAATATTTTGGAATGTTCAACAATATTTATACAGTTTATAAAATCAATGAATAATTTACCATATTGTGTCTATTTTATTCTTGTTTCATTTTTCAATGTTTAGATGACTTATATTTAATAAGGGTGATTCGGTAAAATTATCCTGTCATTTACTGCTTCTTAATTCCTATGCTAAGTTAATAGTGGACAACTGTTACCAAAAGAGTGAGTACTATCTCAAACATTTTTTCTTGATTGTAATTTTCTTCGACAAAGAAAATAGTTTTTTTGATATAATAACTATATGTTGAGTGCACCATTTAAGAAATCAACTCCCTAATTTGTATCAATAGGAAAAAGTAATTCATGAAGAAGATGACTTACAATTATTTAGTTAATATAAGTGAAACCAACTTGTAACTTTTGTCTTCTCTTACGCCTGTTTAGTATCTTCAATTTTCTGATTCAATCAAAACTAAAATTGAGAGCAAATTTCCTCAAGAGAAAAAGCAGCCATTATGGGGTAAAAATGAGAAATGGATGAAGATTTGAAGGTTTAAAGGAAGAAGGAAGAATCTTCCTCTCTCTCTAATAATTCTTACACCTAACAAGAGATGGATTGTAGTAGCAAGTTGCTTTTGGTGGTATCTATAAAGTGGGCTCAATATTTGTTAATTATATAGATCGATTTTATGGCCACTCATTGACAAATCACTTTTTTGGTCGATTGTTACCTTATGGTCCATTGTTATTACTATTAAGAGTTCGGAATCTATTTGAGCCACAAAGAGGTAAAAGTAATCAAAATAAGTCATAATTTTAAAACAAAAATTGATCTATATAAGTTACAAGTTACTATTTATAATGATGCAATATTTGTGATGTCCATAAAATCGATGAATGGCTCAGTACAAATTTAACAATGAATGGTCATAAAATGATACAGTATTTATGATGTCCATATGGTCTCAAAATTTACAGTAAAAATTATTGAAACCTTAATCAATAAATCACTTTTTTGCTTTCACATCCTAGAATATTGAATTCTAAATATATTCATATAAATACATATAGTTTTATATTTGTTACTTATATAGATCGATTTTATGGCTCAGTACAAATGTTTTGATAATAGAAACAGTGGTTGTACAACATCATCAATTACCTTTATAATATTCAAGCAGAATAAACTCAAAACTAAATTAAATGTTGGGGGTGGGGTGGGGGATTAGAAATAATCTAAAACAACCACATAATTTGTGGGGTTCATATTTACATGATATAAAAAAAATATTTTTCCATCCAATTTTTTGTTATGATAAATTTAGTTGAGTAATTTTATTGATATAAAGGCTTAAGTTGAATGATTTTATTGATACAAAATAAAGTTAATAATTTTGTAAGATAATTTTTTAAAGTTGAGTGACATTGTTAGATATTAACTCTTAAATAAGTATCTTAATTAGGAAAATGCTAAACTTTAAAATTACTTTTTGTTTTTTCGACAAAGTGCGACCCATGAGGAAACTTTGTCAAATAACAATTAATAATAAAGTCCCCGATCATGTGATAAAAAAAAATCTCTGTTTACACGGACATATTTATCTTTTTAATTCTGATATATATATATATATATATAAAGTTTGAGGTTGATAATTCAATTTTATTCTTAGATTTTATATTTTTGCATTACTTAAGCATCTTCATTTGTAGTATCATCATAGAGTATATTATAAAATTTATGATGATCATAGAATATCTAATTCTCTAGTTTTTATTTTCTTCATGCTTGAAGGAAAATATTTTATTTATAAACTCAAAAACTCTATATGTTTCTGTATATTTCTCTATATATTCTTGTATTTTTTGTATATTTTCTGTCTATTGAAAATAATTAGTAACATCCCTATTTATAAAGGTGAAAACCAAATTAACTAGACTAGGAACTACTCTAACTAAGAAATCCTAATCAAACATAAATAAGTAAATGTCATAAATAACAAATCCTAATCAACTTAGGATTCCTACTCCAACTTTGAATTATTATTTCCAACATTCTCCCGTAATTCAAAGTTGTATACTCTTGCCTTTTTTCTTTTTGTTATTGTTGTTGTATTGGAGTATTTCTCTTCTTGTTATTGTTGTTGTATTGGAGTACTTTTCTTCAATCTTCAATTGTTGGAGTACTTCTCTTCGATCTTTCAATTGTTGGAGTACTTCTCTTCGATCTTTCAATTGTTGGAGTACTTTTCTTCAATCTTCAATTGTTGGAGTATTTCTCTTCAATTCTCATTTTTTTTCTTGGTTGTGTTGGAGCACTTTCTCTCCAACTCACGATATTTTTTTCTTGGTTATGTTGGAGCACTTCTCTCCAACTTTCAAATGTTGGAGCACTTTCTCTCCAATTCACAATATTTTTTTTTCTTGGTTGTGTTGGAGCACTTCTCCAACTTCCAAGGTTGATGCTCTTTCCACCAACACCTTTTCTTCTTCTTTTTTTTTTTTTTTTTTTTTGTGTTGGAGCACTCTACCTCCAACTCTCGTTGATGTCCTTCCCATCAACTCATTTTCTTTTTGTGTTTTTTTTTTGTTTTTTTGTTTTTTGTTTTACTTTCTCTAACTTTTAATTTAGAGAAGAGTTTCTTCCGCTAGTGCTTGGCTACACTTCTTTAAATCTGCAATATTTTTATAAGTCTTTCCTCCTAGCATGTTCTTTTCATGCATATATTATTCGTTCAGCTTTTGTCAACATGATAATTGGCCAGACAGGCGACATATATAGGTCATATCCGCCTTTATTTATACTTTCTCTTTAATGTCCTTTTTTTCTTTGTTAATAAAAACTAGTGAGCATGGATTGCTAAAAAAAAGGTTTGTGCCTTGTGGAAATTAGAAAATCAGAATGTGTCACTCAAAATTTAAGAAAATTTATATTTGTGAAATCGACGTCAATAATAAGATGTTGGTGTTGGATTTTGTGAATTACTAAAGGGTTGCTGAAATGGAAGTAGTGGACAAAGTTGAAGATGAAGTTGAAGATGAAGATTACTAAACTTTTAATCTTTTTTTTCTCTTTATAAATTTAGTTTGTTTGTTTTTTAATTTCTTCATGCGCTTTTAGTAGAGTGAGTGCACTCACTCTGCCACACCACCCCTTAGGGTGGTATTTAATTCACTTAAAAATTGTTAAGGGGATATTTAAACGTTCTTATAGTTAAAGTGCTAAAGTAATTTTGTTGTTAAATTCAAGGGAGATTTGATATTCTTACTCTTCTCCAACTCTTATTTTCTGCATGCTTGTTAATTAATTAGTAGAAGTTCGTTATTTCATTAGGATTAGTAAGATAAGACATAGTCCCTTTACTTGTACTTTCTATTTGAGGTCTTTTTTAATAAAAACTAGCCCTAGACATACCTTGCCTAGCGAAATTGGTTAGAAAATTTAAATAAAAATACTTGTCACCTTGAAAACAGAGTCTTCATGAATGCATCTACTATTACTTCCTCCTTTTCCTTTTATTTGACAACATTTTTTTTCTCCTTATTTGATACCATTTGACTTGACACGATATTTTAAAAAGGAAAAAAGCTCAAATATGCCATCGATCTTTGAGAAAAAAACTCATTTATGTCATATTTTAAAAGTTTGGCTCATTTATGCAATTATTGTTTTAGCAACAAACTCATCTATGCCATTATTTTTTAACTCCGATTTTACAAATTCATTTTTTACATGTGGCCAATTATAATTCGGCCACGTCATTAATTATATTTTTTTTAAAATCAAATGTCTAAAATTATTTGTGGAGTTAAAAATACACATCTGTATTTAAAAAAATTGAAATATATCCAAAAAAAATTGAAAATCTTCTTTGATTCTCATTTTGTTGTTGTTTTTGACACTAGATCTTTGTTCCCTAGTATTTTTTGAGTCT
The DNA here is from genome assembly GCA_029582585.1 of Solanum bukasovii. NCBI lineage: Eukaryota > Viridiplantae > Streptophyta > Magnoliopsida > Solanales > Solanaceae > Solanum > Solanum bukasovii. Next base: position 12,784 of record JAJOOI010017681.1, read on the forward strand.
ACGTTCAAAATTTCAAATGATATAGAGTTGTGGAGAAAATTCTACCATTAAAGGATATTGAAGTTTTAAAACTTTGAAGAAATTTCAAGTGTGTCTTGTTGAGTTAGGTTGAATTCGAGCTAAAAAAATATTGAGTTTTGATTTCTAGCTCAGAGGGAAGTTACTCTTGAAATTTGGGGCGATTTCGTGAAGAATTGAAGAAGTTGAAAATTTGAGAGTTGGTGTTTTTCATGTGTTCTTGGTGTTTTTTGAGGAAGAAGAAGCAAAAATAGTTTATTTGATCCAAAACCTCAACTAAAAAGTGTTAAAAATTGTTCGGGGTCTTGTTGAGGTAAAAAATGGTTTTGCAAAATCGAAGTTAAGAAATAATGACACGGATGAGCCTTCTGTCAAACATTATTGACATAGATGAGCTAAACTTTTAATGAATGACATAAATAAATCTTTTCTTTTTCAGGAATTTTGGGATATTACATTCAAGGGCGGTTCAATACATTGATGGTCTAAAGACAAATATCTTACTAGTACCTTAAACTTATTTTATAAATTATTCATCTAATAACTAGACAAAAAAAATTCAATATTTTGATCTAGTAACAATAGCATAACAAGTGATATGTGAGTCAGGCATATTCACGATGATTTCATTTCAAACTTTATTATAGACAAAAGCATAATATTTAAGTTGAGAAAGCTAGAGAAAATTTTATTTTCTAATGAAATCAAACATGACACAATAAAATAATGAATTCAAAGAAACCAAACCAAATGGAAATTAGAAAGCGAAAACGTCGAACTTTTAAGAGAAAATAAGTATTTGAGGAGTAGCCGAAGCTATTTCTGAAGAAGCTAAAAAAGTAATTTTTTTCTAAAAATACTTTTATTGAAAACACTTTTGAAAAAAATACACTCAGAAGCATTTTTTTTTTATCACCAAACCTATTTTTTTTGTAAAAATAGTCATTCTCAAAATAAACTAATTTCAAAATTTTGTGCCAAACATACTATAAAACTATAAATTTCAAAACTCTTTCTTTCATTCTTAAATTTCATACCTCAAATAACATCACACAAAATAAGATATATAGAAGGAGCATTATGGTTTAAATTATGTTCTATATATTAAAGACTAAATCCAGAAAGTAAAAGCATTAGTTAACTTACACACACACTAACATACTTGTATCAAACAAAGGGAAACATAGTTAACAACAACACCATAATCCTTTAGCAATCCTTAATATAATAAAAACTAGAGATGTTCACCATGAAACACTTGAGATCCTTCTAAGTGTTTTCACTTTATTAGCCAATCATTGAACTTTTTTTGGTTCATTCACCATGAAACACTCTTCCTAAGTTTCTTCAGTTTGTTAGCCATCCATTGAGCTTTTGTTGGTTCTTCCTTTTTCTCCTCCTACATCATAGGCACATAGCTATAAGTGTTTAGCCATGAATTTTTTTCACTTTTTTTAGGAGTTGAACTTTGAAAAACATATTTGGATATAAAATTCTGGAATTCAACTTCTTGAAGTTGAACTCCAGAATTTGAAAAACTACAAAAATGTGTTTTCACTTCAAATTACTCGGAAAAGGTAAAAAACAACTTCAGTTTATATTCATGATCAAAATTTTCAAATATCATTTTTCACTTTGAAAACAAAAACTACTTTTATCAAATTTCATAATGAAATATGATCAAACGATCACATAATTTTTTTTTGTATATTATTTTTCTAAAGTTGGAGGTAGGGGAAGGGGAAATAGGGGAGTTTGAAGATGACTGCATGCAATATTGGGAATCGAACATCACCAACCAGCTGAAAGTTTAGGTAACCAATCAATTGAGCTACTTATAAGATTAAAATGATATAAAACTTATCTTAAACATATTTCTTTTCCATCAATATATTATACTATACTATACTATAATTTTATAAAATATAGGAAATAGTCATACCATTTCTTTTATTGTAGATGCAAATCAAGTCTTGGTCATGTTAAAAGAATAAAAAGAGTGAGTAATAATTACCACAAGTAACTTGAGCCTCGCATTCTCATCTCTCACTTGATCAAGCTGTGCCTCCAATTCAGCTGTATATGCCTGCATCATAGCAAAGATTACTCTGTTCAAGTAATTACCCTATAATAATCAGAGGCGGACCCATGTGTACAGGTGAGGGTGTATATATACTTGTTAACTTCGAAAAATATTATGTATATGTATGTGTATATACTTTGAGGAATGAATATATATTTAATTGTGCATCCTTATAAACAGAAGTGCACCGTGGGGCATTGGTTGAAGTTGTTGCTTCCATAACTGCGACCCCAGATTGATCTCGAAATAGCACATTTTCATTATTATTTTTTGTTTTTGATTTAAAGGGCTATAATAACAGCAAAAGTGCATGTATATTTATCTCACACTTGACTACGGAGCTATCACAATCAACTATTACAACAAAACTACAATCTAAGTATTAGAACTCATATTTGACCTATATATTTGTATTTTTGTTATTGCTCCCACCACTATGACCAATCGAACACATTATTATCCCTCAATCATCATTGGAAGTCTTACTAGCCCCTACATTAAGACAATGGTGCCCACGCGGTCTTCAAATCCCAAACTCATCTCTGCCTAAGTTTTAGAAGATCATATTTGACCTATATATTTGTATTTTTGCTATTGCTCACACCACTATGACCAATCGGACACAATATTGTCCCTCAATCATCATTGGAAGTTTCACTAGCCCCTACATTAAGATAATAGTGCCCCGCAGTCTTCAAATCCCGAATTTGCCTTTGCCTTATAATCAACACAAGATGTATTTCCAAAGTCACCCTTGTGTATTCCTTAGTTATAGTCCCTCACACCATGACTACCTTTGTCTCAACAAATCCTACGAAAAAATACACATTGCAAGACACATCCAATTTAATGAAGCTATGTTTCCTTTCTCAACAACAAACTATAAGAGTTGTTACTAGCACAACAACATGTATCATAAAACTCTAAAACTCGTAACATTCAATTTGTAGATGGAAAAAAATAATACTAACCTGTTTTCGAGCCCTGGATCGTTGAGCAGATGCTCTGTTCCTAATCATTCGACGTTGCCTCTTATCCATCAGTGTTTCTTCTTCAACTGTAGCTGCCCTTCTTCTCCTATTACCTCCTCCTGCTGCTTCACTACCATCACTGTTGGGATTTTCAGCATTTCCTCTAGCAGGAGCAATTTGATCATTTTCATTGAGATCATCAGCAGCTTGTTCAAAGATTTGATCAGCACCATAACTGAAATCAAGTCCTGTTTCCATGAAAAAACAAAAGATGCATTATTGTTTTCTTTAGAAATGCAGGATAAGACGGTATATAATAGACATTTGTGGTCTGACCATTCCCCAGGAGGCCAGGACTACCCTTTTTCTTTGGTAAATGGTCCAATTTAAACTATGTGCACAAAATGTAAAAGTTGATGTATTAGATTGTCCCATGTCAAAATGATTCATAACCGTAAAGATATGATACTTAGGTCTAACTCATCCCCAAAAATTAGCTCATGAGGGGAGGATTGTCCAAATCCATATTAGGAGATCACCAGTCCATTCTCCAACTAATGTAGGACTTTTACCCATTCTAACACCCGCTTCACGCCCAGCTGGCCCAACTGGAGCGTGGATCGAGAGCCTAAACGGGATGTACCATGCTCTGATACCATGTAAATATTTGACACGGGCGCCTAACTCAACTCCAAAAGCCAGTTCATAAGGAGAGAACTGTCCAAGTTCATATAAGGAAGAGGAAAAACTCCACATTCTTTTATTAAATAAGCGTAATTTAGTAAATTATACATTGTGTTTATTATTTTCTTAATGAGTATGAAAATGGCTAAAATGACAGTTAAAATGAAACGGAGAGAGCATATATGTGAATTCAAAAATTAGTTTTTCATTTTAGAAATAATTAAAAATTAAATATATAAAAAGTATAGTATTATAAACATGATGTTACCTTCATCTAGAGTTGAATTGGACCCAACTTCATTTCCTTCAGGTTGATAAAAATGGCTGAACAACTCATTCAAAGAGGCATTGTCAGGAAGATTAGCTGAAGATCCTTCTTGCACTTTTGGTGGTTCGACCTTATAACAACCAACACTTTCGTCCTCAGAAACATCCATACCTTAGTAACAAGTAAAATATTGTTGTGTAAGAGTGAATTTTGGATCGTGAAGGTTCAATACATTCACAAGATGAATGTTTCAGAAATTAAATGTGATGTTGATCGATGTATGGTCATACAAGATTAGAAATGATCATATGTGCGAGAAGGTTCAAGTAGCATAAATAATCGAGGATAAAATGCAAGAAGGTTGTTTGAGATAATTTAGAATGCATATGATAAGTGAATGTAAAGAAGAAGAGGTAGACCTAATATTACATGAAATTATGTTGTCTTGAAGGCCCTACCTACAATTTCTACGAATCCATGCGCATGCAGATTTAGCAAAATATAGGGCACAATGAAATATAGTGATCTAGATATGCGATCTATACGTACTAGTTGAGAATATGTTTAGCCATTAGAACTTCTATTGTAGATCCTATGTGTTGTGCTGAGTTGAAATTAGTTTTGATGATTGACAAATAATTATAGAAGAAGCAGGTCCTTAACATGTCTTAATAAAGAACCTATAGTGTTTGTGATTGATGCTATTATTTCTCATGCTATTTGGACAAATACAAAACTTATTCTTGGAGAACAACACTCTTTGTGAGATTTAAACTACTTAAAAGAGAGAACTTGTTCTAGAGGAAGTTATTTATTTGGTTTATAAGTTGATTAAGTTTGAGTCTATGTTATTCATAGAATCTATGTAATAGGTAATTCTCTCATGGAGTTTGACCTGTTTTAAAATTCTCTCATTTTTGCTCCTCCAAAAAACTGGGATCAAATGTATTTTTCTTTTAGAACCTTTTTTTTGGGGGTTTTCTGTTTGGTGTCCTATTCCTGCATTGAATCCTGACCAATACGGATTCGTGCCTCGTAGGTCCCCATTCGGGGAAGAGCTCCCTACCGAGAATTTTTTCATATTCAGGACTTGAACCCAAGACTATATACTTACATTTTGTTTTAGTGACCGTTTAGATTTAACTTATTTTTAGGAACTTTTGACTTTTAAACATTTTTTTAGTTTTGGAAGTGTTTGAAAAGGTTAAAAAGTGATTTTAAGCAATCACTTTTAGGCCAAATTTTTTTAACGTAAGTTAAAAAGTCAAAAGTAACTATCATCTACTTGTGACATTTAGCTTTAGGGTCAAAAATACCCCTTAACTTTAACACTTATTAGTTGATTTTACTCTTATCGTTAAAATGAAGTTATTTATACGCTCGCCTTCTACAAATTTGTCACCCATACCCCTCAAATGGATGGAAAACCCCAAATCAATAAAAATAACTCACTTTCAATTAAATTACACGATTTCTTCTCTAAAATCCAAACCCGGCCCACTAAACCAAATAAACTCATACCAAACTAAATCTCCAAATTCATCTCTCTATTCTTCATCTCTTTCCTCCATTGAAGGACCTATTAGAAAGAGATTGAAGGATGTGTTTGTTGTAAAATTAAAGAGCAACTCTTCATCCTCTGTTTTGGAGATTTATAAGGGAATTATAAATGGCCGCCATGAAAATACCTGCTGGTTTCTCGAAGTGACCACATATTCCCAATGAACTTTTTCTGTAACACAAGTGTAGCTGATTTTATTTGGGGATTTAGTTTGTTATGAATTTATTTGATTTAGTTGGTTGGGTTCAGATTTTAAAGAAGAAATTGGGTAATTTAATTGAAATTAAGTTATTTTTGTTGATTTGGGATTTTCCATCTAATTGAGGGGTACGTGTGATAAATTTATAGACAACGACAATATAAATAACTTAATTTTAACGATAAGAGTAAAGTCAACTAAAATATAAAAGTTGAGGGGTATTTTTGATCTTTTTCTTTTTTTATAAACCCATCCAAATAGACCCTCAGTATTTTCATTTAAATAACTCGGTTCTTTTGTGATATCCTCATCTTCTTCAAATGAGGTCCAATCAATTCTTTATTCTTCCTCTAGAGATTTGTTCTTTGCTCTTAGTTCCAATGATTTCATCAAATTATCTCTTTCATCTCTTTGCTCTACTTCCTAATCTCTTCCTACTATTTCTCTTTGGTTACACATGTCAATTTCTTTACCATTCATAGGTTGTTCCCCCTAAGTATCATCCTATCCTTAGCTAGTTGAAGAACTTGATTCTAAATAAGGTTCAAAGCTTTTGGGGTTTTCAACCCATCCCAATAAGTTCTCAATCCCCAAAATTTGACTTCAGATTTAGCTAAACAAATAGCTAAAACAAGAAGTTTATATGCAAATTATGATTCGAGAGTCTTGAGTTTCCCAATCACGTCTATAAGTCAGACAAGGTGTTATATAAATTGAAGCAAGAACCAAAAACTTAGTATGAGAGGTTGTCAAAAAAAATTCACAAGAGGTAAAATCGACAACACAATATTCCAAACAAGGAAAAGCTAAGTGTATTGAACATTCAAGTATATGTTGATGATATTATCATTGGTGCTACAAATGAAAAATTATGCAATGAATTTGGAAAGTTAATGGATAATGCATTTGCAATGAACATGATGGTAGAACTAAATTTCTTTCTAGGTTAAAAAGTGAAAAAATAAAGGATGATACTATATTCATCAACAAAAGTACATCAAAGGAATTACTCAAGAGATTTGAGACGAATTAATACAAAATAATCGATACTCATATGACTACCGTCACTCGATTGGACCAAAATTTGAGCAGGCATCACTTTGAAAATTATTATAGAAAATTAAGGTATACTTAATTAATTTTTCCTATTATCCTTACTATTAACTATTCTCGAAAGTAATAAACATTGATTACAAAACATAGAAAGCTTAAGTGTGTTGAGTACATATAAATAGAGAAACATTCATTAAAGAGATTAATATGATGAATGATTAAAATGCACAAGATAATAATAGTCAAAAGTCCTTTCAATTAGTAATTTTTAAGAAATGTGTAAAAGATAAATTTTATAATTAAAGTGAACCAAAGGAAATTATAGAGATAAATTCATCAAAAGTCAATTCAATACATACGTAATACCACCATACCAACCAATTTTGTGAAAAGGGGTAAAATAGTGTGGGTGATAAATTTGTAATCAGAAAATTCAAAATTGGAGAAGAGAAAACAACAAAGAGAAGAGGAAAGTATATTGTATATACAAAATCAAAATTCATGGTGAAATTGGGGTATTAAGAGGAATTCATTCGATTCAAACGTCCTTCGCCAAAAAGGTATATTGTATATAGAAGGACAATTTTTTTTTTGTATATATAATAAATGTTGATTTTTTTTTTTACTTTAGGTGATAAATTTGATACCACGAAATTCAAAATTGAAGAAGCGAAAAATATCAAAGAGAAGAGGAAAGGGGCCATGCCAAGACAGGGGTAAGGTTGACCTATTGAAATTCACTAGATAATTTCTTTTTACTTATCAAGTAATAGTAAATAAAGTTGATTGATAGTTTTGCCGATAAATTTTTTTTAGACACCTAGTGAAATAATTGAGATATTCATAAATTGGTCCAAAACATGAATACCGCTATAATAATAAAAATAAAAAATTAAAATTAAATTGTACATCCACAATTGTTAAGTCATCTTACTAATTTTTATAGCTATAAGAGTCAATCCAATTTTGACTTAAATTATATGTACCCAACACCTTCACTCAATTATTTATCTAGGATTTTTTTTTAAATAGCTTGATGTTAAGACGATGAAAAGCTTATCATCTCTCATTCTTGGAGAGAAAGGAAACATCATTAACATAAAAGAGAATTCTTGACAAGTGAAATCATCATTTGATTTAACGTTTAATTCCTTTACAAGACATTCCATAAATTTGAAACGATTAAAAGGAATTTGATCTTTATACAAGAAAAACCCACATAAATCGAAAATAGACTATTAATTGAAATAGAGACAATGACCATTAAGAAAATAAAGGAAAAAAAGGACTTGCACATATGGAAAAGATGGAAAGAAGTCACATACCTTAAGATGAAAGATGAACTCCAATAGCTTCCTTTGTGGGAGAGTTTCAGTTTTCTCTTTTTGCACCGGAAGCAAAAGATCTGAAAAGAGTTAAGTATAAAAGAGAAGAAAATGAAAAAGAAGAGTTAATGAGGATTGCTTTTCGACATGTTCATGACACTTGCCAACAATTTTCACTCAAAGTAAGAGCGTTACAAGTCCTACTTTGTACGCTTTTGAAGTTTGTTAGGTTTGGAAAACTCCGCCTCTAATTAGCTCTGAATTAGTTATTTGACTAAATTAATATTTCATATTTCTTAAGTTGATATGCTACTTATTATCCCAAATTATGTAGTGTAACGATTCATTCAGTCGTTACGGGTTGTTAGGGCCATGGTAGCCCATTATACCACATAGTGAACTGAGTTAATAAGAACTCAATATAGGGAAGCTTTAAAAATGATATCTCTTGATTTATTTTGATGATTTCCATTGTTATGTTGTGTTGTATTTTGTAAGGAGGTGACTGTAACACCTCAGAACTTGGTAAGTTGAGTTGGAAAGAAAACTTTGAAATTTAGCTACTAATGCAGTTCCTACGAGCCTACCTACGTCCTGTAAAAGGTCCTACAATTCGTAGGAGGGAATCGTAGATTGGGTCCTGGAAAATGGAAATTGTCCATTTTCCAATTCCCAGAAGAATTTCTATGGATCACCAAGACGGTCCGTAGAAGGTTATATGACCTGTAGGAAAGGTTCCAGGCTTGGTAAAATTTTTGAGTAACCTAGGGTTCTATGGTTGGGGCCTATAAACCGTAGGAAGTGCTCGTGGAAAGTGAGTGGAATTTTAGTCTCTAGGACATGGTTCTACGAACGACTAAGACAGTCCGTAGAAGTTTGTATAGACCTTAGGTTGGTCCATAGAGGCTGTTTGGGAGTTTTTATTCAAGGTTATTTGGGTCTTTTCCTACCTTTTTAACAACTAACTACATCATTTCTAGAACATTCTAAGGTCCTATAACTGATTGTACCCTTCAAATCCCACATTCCCTCTCATTCACTCAAAATCCCCTGAGGCTCCTAAGTCATCCTCTCTAAATTCTCTCCAAGGGTCTTCAAGGAAAGCTAAGGTTCTTCAAATCTCCTCCAATTCCAAAGCTCAGATTCATCAAATTAAAGTATGTGGTAAGTTCATCAACGGATTCTCTTTCATCCATTGAGTCCCAAAGATTTCTCAAATTGTCTTTTAAGATTTCACCCAAATTCTAGGGTTTTGCACGTTTTCTCATGAGTTCAATTATTTATGACTAAATTCATCATATTTGATCCTATTGTGCATAATTTGATCTAAATTACATGTTTTCAATGTATTTCATATGAACTCATGCCATATGCCTATTTTATGACTGTGAACTATGTTTTAAGATTACATATGCATCCTGAAATTGAGGAATTTATGAATCAAGGATGTTTTCAGATAAAGTATCATTATGTTTTATGAAAAAGGTTGCTTCAAATTGAAGTATTCTCATAATGAAAGATGATCATGATTTATATGCTTTGAGATAAGTGTCTTTATGAATATGTTATGAAATCATAATTTTGAAAGGGTCTATTCTATGATATGAAGTTTATGGTTGGATTGGTATGACTAGATTCTTACCTTTCCAAGTATTATAATTATGATATGATTATGCTTATTTTGTTGGAAGTTTACTCAGTACAGAGAGAACTTTGGGATGAAGGCTCTCCCGTTAGTAGAGGTCGGGTCTGTAGAAGCAATCCTTTTGTCCCATAACTATGTATCTCCGTACGACATGGTCTCGATTGGACATAGCTAGTGAATCCACTTAGGTATGAAGGTCCTTACCTTGGCAAATAGAACAATCTCCTTTTGGTATGAGAGTAAAACACCATATTCCATGTTATAGCTCATATGGTGTATATTAGTTAATGGATTGTGATTTTCTTAAAAAGTTATGACTTCCGCAAAGATTATGATTTAATCTTGTGTTATGTTTTTTCATATGTTGCATTGACATTGTCTCATAATTATTGATTTTAGCTTATCAAGACTTGTTATGTTTTATTTGGTCATGCATCATTATGCTTTCAAGACTTATCATATTTCACGTTTATGTTTATGCATGTTCTCCATATTCAGTACATTCAAGTACTAATATATATATATATATAGGGCCTGGCGTTCCTTCATCTGGTCGTGGCTAGATCGTATTGATTCAGCATTACTAGCAGATTAGTGAGTTCTCATGATTCAAGGACATTGCCACTATTTATATTTTATTGCTTCCATGTCATTTCAATTTCAGACTTCTTTTATGAGCTAGAGGTTTATTCTAGTCACACCTATGATATAGAGGTTGGTGCCGGACTTAGTATGTTTTCTCTTATGAGATTATTGTACTCTAATTTTGGTATCGTATGTCATTGAAGTATTGAGACTTATATCTAGAGTTATACTTTGATTAGTCTCGTGTGTGTTATGAATCTATAGAGCATATTGATTGGTCTTTAGACATAGTTTGTGATTAATTTCAGTTGGGTTGATAATGCTTGTGTTACTTGTAGTTTTGATGATCTGAAAAACCCAGGGACCTTGTAAAGGGACCTGATACGACGAAAATATACACACAACTGCCAGGCTGGAAAAAGTAAATTTGGTTGGTGCACAGTCTCCAACAGTGGCAGAAACCTCAACCAATGGCATGGCTTCGAAGGTTGTGACTATTCTTCTTAAAGATTATGTCCAATAGTCATAACTTTAGTTTTTGCAACTTGAAAACTCTCAAGAACTCTTGCAAAGGCTAACAAAAAGTGAAGAATCATCCTCAAGAACAATAGGGACCTGATAGATCTGCAAGCTTAGTTATCTTAGGATTATTTCTTCTGCACGAACATTGTAAATCTGTTCCTAAATCTATAAAGGATTCAGATATTGTGTTTTGGTTGAAAAGTCTAAATTGGTTAATGGTAACTGATTTAGTGGGCAACATCCTTTTGTTGCTTAGTCAAAGTCTAAGTCATCTAGAGTGGGTGGTTTAGTGGGCAACCTGTGTGTTGCTTAGTTGAATCTTAAGTTGTCTAGTGGTGATAGCTTAGTGGGCAGTGTGACATCTGCTTTGGCTCTTCAAGTAATAGAGTTATTACTTGGTTGTGAGATTAATAACTTTTTCTCACGTTGATTGTAACTGTTGTTCGCTTTTGCTTAAGGAAGATTAGTGAAAACAGTTGAAAATCCTGTGTGACAGGTCGTGGTTTTACTCCCTTGAGCAAGGAGGTTTCCACGTAAACTTCTTGTGTTGTGTTCTTGTTATTCTTTACTCTTCGTTATTGTTCTTGTTGAGTCAAGGGACCTGGTCCATTGACTTAGAGTGGACGCACGCATTCTATCAATTGGTATCAGAGCGGGTACTCTCTAGCTGGTTAACACCAAGAGAGATATTTCTGCAAAAGAATAGCTGCTCCACTGAACCTCGAAGAAGGACAATCTTCAACACGACCTCCTCATTTTAATGGTCAGTTTTACAGTTGGTGGAAAACAAGGATGCACGATTATCTTATGGCTGAGGACAGCGAGTTATGAGACATAGTGCTGGATGGACCTTTCATTCCAACCGTGGAAGTGAAAGATGGTGAAATCACAAAAGTTGTTCCGAAGACTCGCCAACAGTGCAACGAGGCAGACAGAAAGAAGATCGCAAAAGCTATAAAGCTAAAAAGCTGCTAGTATGTGGTATTGGTGTTGAAGAGTACAATCACATTTCTGCGTGTGAGTCCGCAAAGGAAATCTGGGACTGTCTAAGGATGGCTCATGAGGGAACAGAGTAGGTGAAGGAATCGAAGGTGGACATGCTGACCACTCAATATGAAAACTTCACCATGAAGGATGGAGAGACCATTCATGAAATGCATACTAAACTTTCTTCCATAACCAATGAGCTACGAAGTCTGGGTGAGCCCATCAGCACTAGTAAGCAAGTTAGGAAGGTTCTTCGAATTCTTCCTAAGTCCTGGGCAAGCAAAGTAGATGCTATCACTGAATCTAAGGATTTGAAGGTTTTGACAATGGATGCTCTCATTGGAAACCTCAAGACCCATGAAATGAATAGAAATCAGGACATTTCAAAGAAGGAAGCTAAGAAAGACAAGTCCCTAGTTCTCAAAATCACACCAGGTAAAACTTCAAGTGAAGAGGATGACATGGCCTATCTGACCAAGAGATTTCAGAAAGCTGTGAGAAAGTACGGAGGGTTTAGAAAATGAGGGAATCCTCGTAGGGCTGCATCTGCGAGAGACCTTTGTCACAAGTGTGGAAAGGCAGGTCATTTCATAAGAGATTGCCCAATGCTTAAAGCTGAAAACAAATAGTATCAAAGACCTGGAGGTGAAAAAGATAAAAGGAGGGACCTGGTACCTGAGAAGAATGCAAGAAAAGCTGCATCAGACTATGTTGTGAAGAAAGCTCTTGCTGCTTGGGGAGACTCCTCAAGTGAGTCAGGAAAGTCAGAATGCCCTGATGACGCATCAATGCTGGCGGTTCAAGATGATGCTAACGTGTTTGATGGGTTGTTTGCCCTCATGGCAAAATCAGATGACGAGGACAATGAAGATAAGGTAACTCTTCTCGACATTAAACAAAATTTGAACTCTTATTCTGTTAGAAGGTTGAGAAATCTAGCAAATGTTTTGATTGAGTCTATCATAGAGTTAACTACTGAAAAGGACTCTATGAACATTAGCCTAGATCTTCATGGTGAAAAATAGACAGTAACAGTTGTTCACATATTGCTCATTGAGGAAAATTTGACAGTTCTAGAAGCTGAAAATCTAGAACCTAAAAATCAATTGAGCATAATGATTGAGAAATCTAGGAAAAGAAAAGAAAAGGCCACTAGTTTGCAAGCAGAGCTAGAAGCAAATTTGAATACTGCTGAGACCATACTTGCTCTAGCCTTGGAAAGAAATGATCAGATGGAGAGGGACCTGGTTTGTCTTAAAGAAGAACTTCAAACTTCTCTAAAATAGACCAGTTCCACCAAACTGCTTTCTAACATCACAAGTCAAAGCAACTACAACAGAAAGGGATTGGGTAGTTTGAACATTAATCCTCCTTACAATCCTCATAGTAAATATGTATCTGTTTCTAACAATTTACTGTGTCTTCACTGTGGTCGAAATGGTCATCTGAAACGGGATTACCCTGGTTGGAAGGCCTCACAAGAAAAAATTTCAGTCTATTCTAGACAGAAAAAGGTTCAAAAAGAGGGACCTGCTCCCATGTCTAAGACCTGGAACAAGAAGAAAACCAATCTGCCTCATTGGGCAAGAAACATCCTTATTACTCCCCTATCACCCTTTTGGGAACTCAGATTAAAGTGGGTTCCTAAGTCTAACAAATGATCTCTGTTGCAGGTGGGTGAAGGAAGCAGAAGTCAGTGCTGGTTCATGGACAGTGGATGCTCAAAGCACATGACTGGAAACAACAAAAACTTCCTTTCACTCAAGGCACTTCAAGGCAGATGTGTCTCTTTTGGCGATGGAAAAAGGGGGCATATCCTTGGAGTGGGCAGGGTTGGAAAATCTCTTGAAAGCTCCATTGAAAATGTATATTATGTGAGTGGGTTAAAGTACAGTCTTCTTAGTGTTTCTCAGATATGTGACAAGGGAAACAAAGTCAAGTTCACATCAGAAAATTGCATCGTGACCAGTCTGTCTACCAAGAAGGTGCTCTTAACGGCCAGAAGACAGAAAAACATGTATGTGGCAGCACTGGAAACAATTCATGGAGACGATCAGACATGCCTGAGTGCTCAAAGTGCAAATGCCAACTTATGGCATAGGAGGCTAGGTCATGTGAGCACGTCTTTACTAAACAAGCTGGTTTCTAGGGACCTGGTCCGTGGTTTGCCAAAATTGAATTTTAAGCATAACACAGTGTGTGATACATGTGTCAAAGGGAAGCAGACCAGATCCTCATTCAAACCAAAGAAGCAAGTAAGCTCTTCAAGAGTTCTTGAACTGATGCACATGGATCTGTGTGGGCCTGTGAAAATACAAAGTCGAAATGGAAAGAAGTATATTCTGGTGATAGTGGATGACTGATCAAGGTTCACGTGGACTATGTTTCTCAAATCAAAGTCAGAGACAACTGATGTGTTGATGATTCTCTTCAAAATGATCCAAACCAAGCTAAATTGCTTGATTACAGAGACCAGGTCTGACCATGGAACGAAATTCAAAAATGTTAAGCTTGATGTTTTCTGTGCAGAAAATGGTATCAATCATAACTTCTCAGCTGCCAGAACTCTGGTTGATATCGCCAGAACCATGCTCATCGAGTCAAATCTGCTTCAAAACTTCTGGGCTGAAGCAATCAACACTGCGTGTTATGTGACTAACAGGTGCTTGATCAGGTCTCTTCTAAACAAAACACCATATGAGTTGCTGAACAACAAGAAGCCCAAGCTCAGCTATCTAAGAACCTTTGGTTGCAAATGTTTTGTTTTGAACAATGGCAAGGATGATCTAGGAAAGTTTGATCCCAAAAGTTATGAAGGTGTGTTTGTGGGGTACACATCCTAAAGCAAAGCTTACATGGTTTTCAACAAAAAAACACTGTGTATTGAGAAAAGTGTTCATGTGGTCTTCGATGAAACTGGTGATTCGAAAAGCCTGGAGATGAAGGACGATGATGATCTTAACGAGCTATTCAAAATCCAAAATAATGAAGCTATCTTGCCTGAAGATGAAGAAAATCAAGATTCCAATCGCACTGATCCTGGTCCATCTGAGAAGATGAATGAAGATGTCCAGCCTACTGAGGGACCTGGTCCGTCTCATGATGCAAGTCAAGAAGAAACTCACTTTCCTGAGAATGATGACTCTGAAGAAGAAGAAGAAAAAGAACAGACAAATCAGCCCTAACCTTTGGTATCTAAACCTTGATGGAAGCACAGTTCATCTCACCCCCTTGAGAATCTCATTTCCCCATTAAACTCGGGAATGCAAACCAGGTCCAAATCAAGAAATCTGGTTGTATTCTTAGCGTTCATCTCTTCTATTGAGCCTAAGAATGTGAAAGAAGCCCTGAAAGATGTTGACTGGGTCAATTCAATACAAGAAGAGCTACATCAGTTTGAGCGGAGCAATGTATGGTACCTGGTCCCAGACCCGTTGACAGAACTATCATAAGGACCAGGTGGGTTTTCAAAAACAAGCTTGATGAAGGAGGTGTCATAACAAGAAACAAATCTAGACTGGTTGTTCAAGGGTACAATCAAGAGGAAGGGATTGACTATGATGAAACATTTGCCCCTGTTGCTCGGATGGAGGCCATCAAAATTCTTATAGCTTTTGCAGCCTTCATGGGATTCAAGCTCTTCCAAATGGACGTAAAAGTGCCTTTTTGAATGGAGACCTGAAGGAAGAGGTGTATGTGAAACAACCACTTGGTTTTGAGAATGCCTACTTACCAAATCATGTGTTCAAGTTGAACAAAGCCTTATATGGATAGAAACTAGCCCCTAGAGCTTGGTATGAAAGGCTATCCAAATTCCTACTGAAGAATGGTTTTAAAAGGGGGAAGATAGACAACACCTTGTTTCTTATGAAGAGGGAACAAAAACTGCTAATCATCCAAGTTTATGTGGATGATATCATTTTTGGAGCCACCTATGAACACTTGTGTGATGAATTTGCTACTCTAATGGGGAATGAATTTGAGATGAGCATAATGGGAGAGCTGAATTTTTTCTTGGGTTTGTAGATTAAGCAAACACCAAGTTGTACTTCAATTTGTCAAGAGAAGTACACAAAGGAGCTACTGAAGAAGTTTCACATGGTGGACTCCAAACCTATTGATACCCCCATGGGTACAAACTCAAAAATGGGAGCAGATGAGGAATGTGTGCACGATTCCAAGCATGTCCCAGGGAATCACATCTTAAGGCAGCCAAGCGGATTCTGAGGTATCTAAAGAAGACAGGGGACTTGGTCCTCTTTTATCCCAGCAGGTGACTCATTTGAACTGGTAGGGTATGCAGATGCTGATTTTGCAGGATATCAGGTTGATAGGAAAAGTACCTCTGGAATGACACACTTTCTTGGATCCTCACTTATCTCATGGGGTACCAAGAAACAGAATTCAGTAGCTCTTTCAACAGCTGAGGCATAATATGTAGCTGCTGTATCGTGTTGTGCTCAACTATTGTGGATCAAGCAACAACTTGAAGATTTTGGAGTTCATATCCATATTATTCCTCTCATGTGTGACAATACCAGTGCAGTCAACATGGGAAAGAATCCAGTTCAGCACAAAAGAACAAAGCACATTGATGTCAGACATCACTTCTTGAGAGACAATGTTGAAAAGGGAAATATTAGCATGCAGTATTGCAGGACAGAAGATCAAATTGCAGATATTTTTACCAAGGCTCTTAGCAAGGATCAATTTGAGAGTAACAGGTTGAAGTTGGGAATGATGAATATACACTGATCTAATCCCATCCAAAGGCAACCAATCCTTGTTTTGGCTATGATCTGGAGGGCAGGTATCCTCATTACAAGTAATGTATTGTTTAAGTGAGATCAATTATGTACCTATTGCAGGTATACACTCATGGAAAAATCACAGAAGCAAAGAATGGTCAGAACCATTCAGGAATTAAATCTAATCTGCAGTTGAGGACCTGGTCCTTCTCAAGGTTAGCATCTTGTACATTTCGCTTAAACTGATTGAATGAGAACCGTTGAGATCTCCACGTGTCAGTCATCGGTCCCTCTGACCGTTGTCCCATCGCTTTAAGTTCAAGCGACACGTCTACTCAGGGACCTGACACATCGTTTCAATTTCTTTTTATAAGACTTTTCTTCACTCTATATCTTCTCATTTCAAATCCCCTTCTCTTTAAAAAGCCTTCCGCCAAAAAACCCTTATTTCTCCTTCTCTCTCGCTTCTTCTCTGTCACTCTTCATCTCTCTCTCAACAAAATGTCTCAATCCCCATCATCTTCAAAGAAAATGCTGGACTTACTGAATGAAATAGACCCAGTGGCATTCTACACATCTTTCGATGCTCCGTCTCCTTCCAAAATGTCGACCATCTCTCCGGTCAACATCAGTGAAACCAGTCCTCCTAACCCCCATTCTCCCTTAGGCCTCAATAACCCAGCACACGAACTTGGTCCCTGTTCTGCTATGCTGTCAGAACACTTATTTGAGGGAGACCTTCCCGAGAATAAATTGTCTGAGTCAAATATTCTTACAGCCAGTGAGAGCTTAGTCATCGAGAGTCTAACCCAGATGAGAGGAGGATTACTAAGCGAAGAGGGAGGACAATTTGTGGATGACTTGCTTGGGGGATCTCAACCAGTGTTTGACCAAACTCCTGAGTTTGGTGTGTACCCTTCGTCCGACTCTACTGACACAAACGAGGATAATCGTCCCCTCCGATGGATTGTTCAAAATAAAATGGTCCCTATATCCACAAAAGGAAAGGAGAAGGTCTCAGAGGAGACACCTAAAAGAAGGCCTTTTACTAGATCTGATTTAAAGAAACTGATGGGTAATGCTATGAAATCTAGTACAACAACGACTGCAGAAAGGCATAAGAAAAGGAAATCAGGTAATGTACTCTTTAAGATACCTAATACTGATGTGGTGGATATCTCGATTGAAGATTCTGAACATGAAGAAGTGGGAAAAAGTTCTGAAGCGAAAATGGAGAAACTAGTAAAGAAGCCGGCAAAGGAAAAGTCTAAAGCATCTATGGCAAAAAGGTTTGTGTCCAAAAGGGGGAAGAACAAGAGGAAGAGAGAAACCTCTCTTGTCATCAAACCATATGATGACCACGGAGAAAGCAAATAGTCAATTGTCAACAACCTACATCTGCAGAAGGTTTTAGGAGGTCGAGTGTTTGACCCGGACATCATCACCAAGCATGGGATGAATTCTCTGTATGATCTTGTGGAAATCCAGTCATGGACTCACTTATTCCAGACCAAATTACCCGTTTTACATGAGGAAGAGGTACGCGAGTTTTACTATAACATTGAGTTTGAAGAGGATGGTAGCATAAACACCAGGGTAGGGGACAAAAGTTTGCATCTGACTGAGGAACTGCTGGGGCAAGTATTAGGGGTACCGAGAGAAGGGACCAGGTCGTTGGAAAACCTTGCACTGTGGAGTTTTTCAAAGAATGCTCTAAAATCCCTAACATACGACGTGCTGGGATTCAAAAGAAACTCATGAAAGGCGAGTACCAGCTGCTCTTTGAATTTGTCAACAAGGTACTTTTTCCCCAAACAGAAAAACGCATTATTGCTTCTGCATCTGATCTGTTCATCATGGAGTCATCGTGCAAGTTTGATCCCATAGATTTTCCAGCCCTCATGCTAGAGCACATGTACAAAACTGTGGTTGACCACAACGGCAAACACGCCATGGGATTTGGCTACTTTTTAACCAAGGTGTTTCATCATTTGAACATACCAGTGGGAGCAGGTAAACTTGGAACTGCTAAACAATTCTTCACTCTAAGTACGCTGGTGGAATGTGAGTGTATAGAAGGAAAGGGAAATCCATTGAGCAAGGTATCTCAGTTGGTTATGGAACAAGACCAGTTGAAGCATGAACTGGAGGAGATGACCGTGCAAGTGAGCAACAAAGATGCTGAAATTTTCTTACTAAAGACTGAATTGCTCAAAGCGCAAACTGAGGGACCTGGTACTAAAGTGGTTAAGGAACTAAAGAAGCAGAATGAAGAGCTCCTTGCTAAAGTTGCTGCTCTCCAAGAGAAAATGATAAAGGATAATGATGCCTCAAATTCCAGGCTCACTCTTGTTATCAACTCCCTCTCCCATCAGCATCCTTCTTCGTAGTCCTCTCCGTTCCTTCCTGTGTCATTTCTTTTTGTGTGGACAGTGTCCGGGGTTCTCAATTTCAGTTTAAACTAAATGTATTAAATGCTGACTTGTGTGCAATGAAATTGATTCCTATTTTGTTGTGACTGATGTCTATTGTTTCCTATTTTTATAACCATGTTGGTGTTGCCCTTGGCTGTGATCTTGCTTAACAATCTTACTTGTTTTGTTGGTTTACTGCACTTCTTTTTTTATGATGCTAAAAGGGGGAATCATTGGGTGCTTAGGCTGGTAGAAAGTCTGGTTGACAAGGGGAAGAAGGTTGACAGGGGGAAGAACTTGCAGGGAATAAGGCTGGTAGAAAGTTGTTGGTAGGGGGAAGAATATAGTTTGTCATCATCAAAAAGGGGGAAAATGTTAGTTGTAGTTTTGATGATCTGACAAACCCAGGGACCTTGTAAAGGGACCTGATACGATGAAAATATACACACAATTGCCAGGCTGGAAAAAGTACATTTGGTTGGTGCACAGTATCCAACAGTGGTAGAAGTGGCAGAAACCTCAGCCAATGGCATGGCTTCAAAGATTGTGACTATTCTTCTTAAAGATTATGTCAAATAGTCATAACTTTAGTTTTTGCAACTTGAAAACTCTCAAGAACTCTTGCAAAGGCTAACAAAAAGTGAAGAATCATCCTCAAGAACAATAGGGACCTGATAGATCTGCAAGCTTAGTTGTCTTAGGATTATTTCTTCTACACGAACATTGTAAATCTATTCCTAAATCTATAAAGGATTCAGATATTGTGTTTGGTTGAAAAGTGTAAATTGGTTAAGGGTAACTGATTTGGTGGGCAACATCCTTTTGTTGCTTAGTCAAAGTCTAAGTCATCTAGAGTGGGTGGTTTAGTGGGCAACCTGTGTGTTGCTTAGTTGAATCCTAAGTTGTCTAGTGGTGATAGCTTAGTGGGCAGTGTGGCATCTGCTTAGGCTCTTCAACTAATAGAGTTATTACTTGGTTGTGAGATTGATAACTTTTTCTCA
>JAJOOI010017682.1:0-47494 GCA_029582585.1 Solanum bukasovii
GATTATGTGAAGGTAATGTGATATGATGTGAATTTGTGTATGGTCTAAGAGCATGAAAGGTGACCTTGTGTAGAGACTTTATGTGTTATACTTGGTTGATGTCTTCTTTGAATGACTTATAATGAAGGTGAGGTTAAGATAGACTATGTTTACCTACTCTCACACCTAGTGAAGAATGAATGAAAAGAATGTAAGAATGTGAGAATGAATGAAAACAATGGGAGTTAATGCTAATGAATGAAAGTTGGGTATATTGTGAGGATAGTCTCATAAAGTACTCCTTTAAACGAATGGGATTCCTAGATGAAAGGTTTTCTCATCTTTGAATCCAAGAGATTCCTTAATGAATGAGTTGGCTTAGGATGGGTACTACTTCGTGAGTTGAGATGAGAGCACTTAGTAGCAATCCTTATCCCTAAATGAATGAATGTTGGGCTAGGATGGGTGATCCTTTGTGAGTTGAGATGAGAGTACTTAGTTGCAATCATTATCCCTAAATGAATGAATGAAATGAATGTCCTAACTTCGTGGGGGAGTAATGTCTAGCACCGAGAGGATATGAAGATGGGTGGATACTCCTTCGTTAGTTGAGATGTGAATATTTAGTAGCAACCCTTAAGATGGGTGCCCCTTCGTTAGTTGAGATGTGAGTACTTCTAAGTTATCCTTATTTCCCTTAATTATGTGCCCACATAGGACTAGATAATCGTCTCTACCACATAAAGGCTAAAAGAATGACCCTACCTTAGGCAAGTAGGGATCCCTCATCCGGTAAGGGTACTACCGGGATTCCATGTCAAGCTCCATGGTCTATGTCGGTTAAGGATTTCCCCCCACATTAATGAATGAATGAACTAGGGTATCTTAAGGATGTACTACTTAGGATAGGTGGTTGAATGGGACATCATCTAGACATTGCACAAGTAGATATTTAAGGGAGATCTTGTTGTGTCTTAGTAATGATAATGAATGAATGAGTCTTATTGGGCTAATTAGTGAAAGTGTTGGTCTTTGAGCATGCTAATTTGAAAGTGAGTCATAATGAATTGAATGTAAGTGCTTATGATGAATTGAATGTATGCGATGATCTTATGTCATTAGTGAACGAAGTTGTGTAAATGCATTAAGATGAATCAATGATTTATATTGAGATGTGAATGGAGCTTGTTTTGTGTAGCCTTAAGGATCACTTGGGTGTGGTTTGGAGAGGTAGTTTGGGCTACCTCACCATGTCTTACTTAGGTGAGTCTTGGGATGACATTTGATGAGTGTTATAGTTTTATGAAGTGACTTGTTGGCTTATGTGCTTATATGTCTTATGTGATTAATTGGTGAAGGTTGAGCTATGAGTGGTAAGTACACTTTGTGTGACCTTAAGGTGGTGCCTTAGTGTGGGTAATGGTATGGGACGTTGCCCATACATTGCACAAAGGTATTGCTTAAGGGTTACTTAAGGTGGAGGTCCAAGGCAAGAAGGTAAAGGTAAATGGGTTATGTATGTTTAAGAGGTATTGTGAAGCATATGACTTGGTATTGTTGGTTGTGACTTGTAAGGTGCCTATTATGTTGATGTTCATGAGATTTTATCAAAATGGCATGAAAACATAACTTCCACAGTAATGTCCTATTTTTGCATGTTTTGCATATCCTCATACTTAGTACGTGTGTTGTACTAACCCCTTTCTTCTATTTTACTACAAGTGTAGGTTGTGGTAACTAGGAGGAGATTGTGCTTTGGAGTTGCTTGGATTGCTTTACTCTTCCAAGTCTTTGGTATGTCCTCAATATTTGAGGATATGTTTAGAATTTTCTTAGTCATTGTAATAGACACTTAAGTTTCATTTCATTGTAAATGGTTGTGTCCCTTAGTACGTTTTAAGTTATTGTCTAAAATTGGCTAAAGAGACTTAGTAGTTCTGCTTGCGTATTGATGCTTTCAATTGTTGTTGACTCTTGAAGTCTTATGGTTTTATTGAATAAAAGCTTTAAATTCTTAGTGATTTTTATGATCTATGCGATGAATGAATGCTAAGGCTTGTATAAGACCTCCGAGAGGTCGAATACGCATGTAAAGGCTAGGGGGTGCTCTCGGGTCATTACAAACTTGGTATCAGAGCATAAGGTTTTAAAGATTACTTTTAGGTTCAAAGTTTTGAAAGCCACGTCTACTAGAGTCTTGTTAATCGGTGTGAGTCGCGACACATCTATAAGCGAGAGGCTATAGGATGATAGAAGTTTCACTTTCTTTCATTATTCTTGATGTCGTGCCTTATAGTTTGGTCTATAAGTGTCCTTTTCCTAATTCGTCTCTGTGTTTATAGGATAAGCATACGAGGGCTAATCGGAGGAGAACGGAAGAGGAGGAAGATGATGGGGAGTTCCTCCCCAAGGAGTGCAAGGTGTCCAAGCTCCATTAGGTGGGCTAGAGAATGTGGTTCCGGTGGTTCCCCTGGATATGACTAATGGGTAGATTAGAGAGGCTTTTCTCTCCCTGGCTCGTGCCATGACTACTCAAGAAAATAGAGATGTGAGGCCTAAGTTGAATGCTATTGAGAGTACCGTGGCCTCAAGGTTAAGGGATTTCACAAGGATGAACCCTCCTACATTCTTTGGTTCTAAAGTAGATGAGGACCCACAAAAATTTATAGATGAGGTGTTTAAGATTATGGATGCAATGGGAGTGACTCCCAGGGAGAAGGCGGAGTTGACTTCCTACCAACTCAAGGATGTAGCTCAACTGTGGTTTGAGAAATGGAGGGATGAGAGACCCATAGGAGTTGACCCAATAGATTGGGGGGTGTTTAAGATGGCCTTTCCTGATAGGTTTTTCCCCTTAGAGTTGAGGGAGCAAAAGTTGGTTGAGTTCATGAACCTACGTCAAGGAAATATGAGTGTGAATGAATACTCTCTCAAGTTTACCCAACTCTCTAAGTATGCTCCTACCTTGGTAGCAAATTCTAGGTCTAGAATGAATAAGTTTGTGATGGGGGTTTCCGGTTTGGTTGAAGAAAAATGTCGTACGGCCATGCTCCATCATGATATGGATATCTCTAGACTTATGGTTTATGCTCAACAACTTGAGGAGACAAAACTTAGGAAGATGAAAAGAGATATGAAGAGGCCTAGGCCGGATGAACAAAACCAATCTAGGTCTAAGAAGAGGTTATATAACCAAGATTCTTCAATGGTCAACAATGATAGGGTGTCTAACCCTCAACCTCAAAAAGGGAATGGAGGTGGTTCTACTTTTGAGAGGCCTTGGTGTGCTACTTGTGGAAAGCAACATTTGGGCAAGTGTTTTGCCTGTACGGATGGATGCTTTGGATGTGGGAGTAAGGGTCATAAGATGAGAGATTGCCCTACATTTAAGGCAAAAGGGAAAGAGACCAATCAAGTTTCTCTTGATGATGAAGTTGTGAATAGATTATTGATTCTAGTATTATATATATATATATATATATATATGTTGTAGATGTTAGAATTGTGAGGTTTGATACCTTCAAAAGTGGGGAGGTGTTTACTTTATAAGCATGTTGTGATGATGGCCTTGTAGGCAAAGTTGGATGATTGTTGTATTGAGTAATGTTGATTATGTGCAGGTAATGTGATATGATGTGAATTTGTGTATGGTCTAAGAGCATGAAAGGTGACCTTGTGTAGAGGCTTTATGTGTTATACATAGTTGTTGTCTTCTTTGAATGACTTATAATGAAGGTGGGGTTAAGATAGACTATGTTTACCTACTCTCACACTAGTGAAGAATGAATGAAAAGAATGTAAGAATGTGAGAATGAATGAAAAGAAAGGGAGTTAATGCAAATGAATGAAAGTTGGGTCTATTGTAAGGATCGTCTCATAAAATACTCCATTAAACGAATGGGGTTCCTAAATGAAAGGTTTTCTCATCTTTGAATCCAAGAGCTTCTTTAATGAATGAGTTGGGCTAGGATGGGTACTGCTTTGTGAGTTGAGATGAGAGTACTTAGTAGCAATCCTTATCCCTAAATGAATGAATGTTGGGCTAGGATGGGTGCTCCTTCGTGAGTTGAGATGAGAGTACTTAGTAGCAATCATTAACCCTAAATGAATGAATGAAATGAATATCCTATCTCCGTGGGGGAGTAATGTCTAGCACCGAGAGGATATGAAGATGGGTGGATACTCTTTCGTTAGTTGAGATGTGAGTATTTACTAGCAACCCTTCAGATGGGTGCCCCTTCTTTAGTTCAGATGTGGGTACTTAGAAGCAATCCTTCTATCCCTTAACTATGTGCCTACATAGGACTATCTAGTGGTCTCTACCACATAAAGGCAAAAAGAATGACCCTAATTTAGGCAAGTAGGGATTCTTCATCCGGTAAGGGTACTATCGAGATTCCATGTCAACCTCCATGGTCTATGTCAGTTAAGGCTTTTCCCCCACATTAATGAATCAATGAACTAGGGTCTCATAAGGATGTACTACTTAGGATAGGTGGTGGAATGGTACATCTTCTAGACATTGCACAAGTAGACATTTAAGGGTGATCTTGGTGTGTCTTAGTAATGATATTGAATGAATGAGTCTTATTGGGCTAATTAATGAAAGTGTTGGTCTTTGAGCATGCTAATGTGAAAGTGAGTCATAATCAATTGAATGTATGTGATGATCTTATGTCATTAGTGAATGAAGTTGTGTTAATGCATTAAGATGAATCAATGATTTATATTGAGATGTGAATGGAGCTTGTCTTGTGTAGCCTTAAGGATCACTTGGGTGTGGTATGGAGAGGTAGTATGGGCTGCCTCACCATGTCTTACTTAGGTGAGTCTTGGGATGACATTTGATGAGTGTTCTAGTTTTATGAAGTGACTTGTTGGCTTATGTGCTTATATATCTTATGTGATTAATTGGTGAAGGTTGAGTTATGCATGGTAAGTACACTTTGTGACACCTTAAGGTAGTGCCTTAGTGTGGGTAATGGTATGGGACGTTGACCATACATTGCTCAAAGGTATTGCTTAAGGGTTACTTAAGGTGGAGGTCCAAGGCAAGAAGGTCAAGATAAATGGTGATGTATGTTTATGAGGTATTGTGAAGCATATGACTTGGTATATTTGGTTTTGACTTGTAAGGTGCCTATTATGTTGATGTTCATGAGATTTTATCAAAATGGCATCAAAGCATAACTTCCAAAAAATGTCCCTTTTTACCATGTTTTGAATATCCTCATACTTAGTACGTGTGTTGTACTAATCCCTTTCTTCTATTTTACTACAAGTATAAGTTGTGGCAACTAGGAGGAGATTGTGCTTTGGAGTTGCTTGAATGGCTTCACTCTTCCAAGTCTTTGGTATGTCCTCAAGATTCGAGGACTATGTTTAGAAGTTTCTTAGTCATTGTAATAGACACTTAAGTTTCGTTTCATTGTAAAGGGTAGTGTCCCTTAGTACGTTTTAAGTTCTTGTCTAAGATTGGCTAAAGAGACTTAGTAGTTCCGCTTGCGTATTGATGTTTTCAAATGTTGTTGACTCTTGAAGTCTTATGGTTTTATTGAATAAAAGTTTTAAATTCTTAGTGATTTTTATGATCTATGCCATGAATGAATACTAAGGCTTGGATAAGACCTCCGAGAGGTCGAATACACATGTAACGGCTAGGGGGTGCTCTCAGGTCGTTAGAGCCGAGACAATCGGTGATGCGCCGAAAACTTACTTACCTCACCGAGTTTTACAGGACCTCTCTTATTTTGGGGTCCCAACGGCAGATTAAGTCGGAACTGCGGATAGACTCGGCGACTCGCCCACTTGGTCCTTGGCTCGCCATCTTGTACTACTCAACACTTTTCGCATTTCACCCTATAAAATAAGCACACCTTTATTTGAACATAATAATTAAAAATCAGTAAAACCTTGGGTTGCCTCCCAAGAAGTGCCTTATTTTACGTCGTGGCACGACATAAGTTCGGTCTCACTCTCACTTATTGGGATTAACCCTAGCATTACAAGGCAACCCCAATAGATCATTCGAGTCAAGGGGAGGTACTGCAAAACTCAAGAGCGACCTAATCAGTTGTATCAATTTAGAGTGAGAACCAACCATTTGGTTTAATGCTTCATCATTCTCCTGTATCTCGTTTATCACCCGGTCCTGTTCATTGACCTTTTGGAGATTTATTTGCAGCGTATCCTTGACACGGTCGTGTCCATTTCCTCTAGACTACCTCCTCTCATGAGGAGGTATGTACTTCCCCAGATTTGTGCACTGGTTTTCCACCTCTGAGACTTTGGTGGCCAAGTTGTTCAGCTGAGTTACCAGCGCAGTTAATATGAGGTCGCCCTTGACTTCTTGATTCGACCTAGCTAACTTGGCACCACTTCTTTCAGCCATTTTCAGGAGGCCTGAATAAAATCAAAGCTCAGAGAAAAACAAAACTACGAGTAAAGTTATTAAGCTATAACTAAGAGAAACAAAAATTTTGATTAACTACAAACTCTCAAATAACACCACTCCCCTGCAGCGGCGCCATTTTGATGCTTATCGTGACCAATGACACTAACCTACGGTATGAGTGTGTACGATCGTCGATAGTATACTAACTCAACTAAAGGTTGGGGTCATGTCCCAAGGGAGTAGTTTTGAGAATTTATAGAAAAATAAAAGGTTTCTCTAACTAGTTGTAGCTAAAGACATTAACGATTAAAAATACAGTAAATTAAAGGGGGCGACACAAAAGTGTCAAATATCGATTTGGGGTTTTTGTCACAATTAGTAAAAACAACAGAAATAAAAAGAAAATCAAGTATGGGTAAGGATTCTTGGGGTGTGACCGCAATACAAGTTGAGATAAGTAGTCGGGTACATGCTTTTGAAAGGAAATTTATAAGATAATAGTGACTAGGCTAAGCTTTAAATGAAAATAAGTTCTCTCTCGAGAAACTTACCCCATTTCAAATGCGTTCCTCTCGGACAACCATTTTCCGCATGAAGACCAGCCTATGCCTTACCCCACTCACTCTCTCAAGCTAAGTGTTAGGCTATGGGACTAGGGCTCACCCTCTCGGGCTGAACCTCATGTCGATCCACTCCTTAGGCTATCAGTCTAGTTGTCTTGGTTTTGCGACCTCCCTCTCGGGCAAGTCGAAAACATATGGGTGGCTTTGTATTTGCAACTACAAATCCTTTAGGTTAAACCACAACCACTAGGTGAAATCACCATTAAACTACATCTAACCTATCTTCAAGCAAGACCCAACATTATATCAACACATATTTGCTAAATCACACCCAATAATGGGTTTTTTAGTCACACATCAAGAAATAACAAAATACACCTAAAATGATACTAAAATCAAATGTGTATAAGAAATTAAACCTTGATTTATGCAAAGGAATAAGAATGGAGAAGACCCACTTCCAACTTGGAGAAGATGAAATCCTTCTTTCTTCAAGTCTCCCAAAAACCCTCTCAAAACTTGAGAGAAAAATATCCAAAAAAATACTATTCTATTCTGAGAATAATAATAATGGTTCGGAACTTATAAAATTAATAACAAGTTTAGTATTTATAGACTTCAGAAAATAGCGCTGGCGAATCTTTCGGCGAAGTTAGTCGATGTCATCGAATGACTCGAGGACTTGCCCTTCTTCTATTTCATTGTCGTTTCATGCTTGCCTTCAAAATCTTCACGTTTTGTACCATTGGGCAGTATAGTACTACTTCGTGGGCCTATTCGGCGACGCGCATACTAGAACAAAGGGCGGAGTCTGTCCTTTCGGCAAATCGCCAAAGGTTCTTGGCGATGCTCATGCTTCCACTTCTTTGTTCTTTTCAGCCTTTCTGTTCCTTTTTGCGCCTAAGTGTCCATGCTTCCACTAAAACTTCAATTAGGTGAAACTTAAGAGTTTTCATCACATATTAAGGCAAAATAAGCATTCGAAGACACTATTTCTATCAAAATAAAGCCCTAAATGAGTCCAATTTGTGGACTCATCATTAGACACCCTATCCTCGTTGACCCTTGGGGAAGCATTTGAGAAACCTTGGTTGGAGAACCTTTGTTTGAACTTTGGTCGACTTTGTCCATCGGATCTAGCATTTGAGAAATTCCCATCACCGGTTCTAGCTCTTTTAAATTCTCTGTTCTTTTTCTTGCGTTTTGAATCCTCAATTTGTTGAGCGTACACCTTAAGCCTTGAGATATCCATGTCATGATAGAGCATTGTCATATGACATTCTTCGTCAACCAAGTCAGACACACCCGTTAATACCCTACTCATCTCATCCCTCAAATACGACACTATAGCCGGAGCATACTTGGACAATTACGTGAAATTTAAAGAATATTGTTTCACACCCATACCTCCTCGGCGAAGGTTAATAAACTCTTTCACCTTAGCTTCCCTCAACTATCGGGGAAAGAATCTATCAAGAAATGCCAATTAAAATGCTTCCCACCCAACGGACCCACTCCTACCGGCCTTTTATTCTTCCATTGAGTATACCATACTTGAACAACACTCTTCAATAGGTAAGCGGCTAACTCCTCTTTCTCTACCGAAGTGACCCCCATAATGTCAAGTATTTTATAAACCTCTACCATAAATTCTTGTGGATCCTTTCCCACTTTAAAACTCAGGAGGGTTCATTCTAGGAAAATAACTAACCCTTGAAGCAGCTGAATTTGCATTAGTATTCACTGGAGCCACCACTTTTCTATTGGCTAGATCCGTTATGACTTTAGCAAATATATGGAGAGTAGATCTAAACTTTGCATGGGACATATTCTCAATCACTGGATCAACCGGAGCTTGATTATCTTGAGGAGGAACTCCTTAATTCACATTCTCATCTTCCATCTTTCTAGCGTTAGCCCTTCGTGAATTCATATCCTGAAGACACAAAAGAAGGATTAGGAGAGAGACTTTATAGAGCTAAACTCTATGGCATGACTTAAGAATAATGAAAGAACTTTAATTTCCTATTTATCTTGTAGCCTCTCATTCATAAACATGGCGCGTTTCACACTCATGAACATGATTCTACTAGACGTGGCTTATGGGTCATCATCCTAGAATCATTATAAACCATGTTCTCTGATTACCAAGTTTGTCATGACCCAAGGGTACCCCATATATGTAACAAGGCACATAAAACCCCGAAAAGGCACCATGTAAGCCACTTAGCATATCATAACAAAAGCGTAGAACAATAAAAAGAAGAAAACGCATTTCAAGCCCAAAATTTTCATAAAGAAAAGCGGAAGTCTAGACTTGTCTCAATATAGCCATCTATTAAAATAGTTCAAATGAAAAGGGATAGAGCCCATAGAACATAGTCCGTAAGGAAAAACTAGTAATGAAACTCAAAATGAAACATCCATCCTTGACTCATGAGGAATCACCACAAGCTAGGAAAATAGTCGAATCCAAGTTTGAACCAAATGATTACCGCCTTAAGAACCGGACCCTACCCTTGGGAAAAGTATAGGAAAAATATGAGTTAGTACAAGAATGCACTAAGTATGATAGTCATGCATAAAAACCTTGAAAACATGCTAAAAGGGACATTTTAGTTGAATGCATGCAATTTACTAAGTTAAAACGTCGTTTCAAAGGTAATGGAAAAACATAAGTCATAAGCATGTTCATTACATAGATCATCGTATCATAAGAGAAACATTCAATAAGTACCCTCAAAGTCTACTTGTGCAATGAATGAATAATATCCCATAATCCCAACCATGCTAAGTAAATCTTCTTGAGTAACCATAGTTCATAATTCATGTTCTTGTTCATATAGTTGCCATAGTGGGAATACGCCTTAACCGACATAGACCATGTTAGATTAACATGGAATCCGGTGTTCCCCTCACCGAAAAAGGGTTGTCCTACTTGCCTAAGGTAAGACCATGGTTTGTTAGCTTTTAGGTGGATCCACTAGCTAAAGACCTATGGGGGTACATAGTTTATGTGATAAGGAGATTGCTACTAGAAACCCACCCTCTCTGACGGAGGAGCTTCAATCTCAAGAGATTGCTTCTATAAACCTGTCCTTTCTGATAGAGGAGCTTCCATCTCATAACAATATTCACTCAGTAATAAGAATTTAACCCATGGAGTACTTATTAAGTTATAATTTGTTTATTAAAATAGCTAAATAGATCATGCGTGAGAATAACCTTTCACCGTCCATGTCTTCATGTACATAAAACTCAATTAGGTGAGAGTTGCCTTTCAACCTTAGAATCATCATATTATGAGAAAACCTTTCATATCATCTTCATTATGTGTTCATGATAATAGCCTTTCAATCAACACAACAAATTATGATAATCATGGACCCTTCACTCTCAAAGTGTTCTTAAAGTATATACATAACCTTCATAATTCATGCATCATATCATATCTTTCCTTTTCAAAGGTCAAAGCTCATCTCAATCAACACATCTAGAATTACTACATTATACATAGATAATAACATAATTCAAATAGCTCAATTACTACAATCATAATCTCATAATATCCTTCTTTCATCAATTCACCCAAATAACAAGGTCATAATTTGGGAATATGGGTATTTATTGGATTCTTATGGATTTCAACATAATTTTTTTTATAAATCATCAATTCAATCATAATATAAATTAATTAAATCATTAGAATCATTTTTAGAAAGGAATCCATGACTTGGAGTAAAAACCCTAGATTTTGGGGAATTTCTAGTTTTGAAATTGAGTTTGGAGGGACTCCATGGATGAAGACTATCCATTGATGACGGACTACCATACATTATCTATGAATCCCTAAGAATTTGTGTAGAAAATCTTGATCTTTAAACCCTAGCTTCCACTTTCTTCTTCTTCTCCCATGAAGTTCTACAGAGAGAATTTTGTGGAAAAGTTGGTTTTGATTTGGGATTTTGGAATTATGAGGAATATGAATTAATTTAGGGGTCCTAAATCATTATATAGTTATTATAATTTAGTTTAATATGATGTCACTTAGTATTAATAAAAATGAAAAATCCCAAAGTACACCTTAACTAACTCACAAAAGCCCGACCCACTCTGGAAAGGTTGGACACACGACCTGTGCTGGTGAAGCATGGGTCGGGCTTGACCTATGGCCCCTCACCCATAAGGTATGAGGGGGCCTACGGGGTGTGAGTTTCCCCTCGTGGGTCAGTGCCTAGGAACATTTTTGGTGCCCTCCTCAAGGACCCATGGTTGGTCCTTGGGGGTTGTACCTTGAAGTTCTAACACGAAACCCTATATTTTTTAGGTACGGGGAGGCACATTCAAGGCTCTAACCCTAACGTCAAGCTCTAGTTTAGCCTACTAGTTTCCGAGGTGTTACAAGCTCACCCTTGCATTCTATTAACATGGGACTCAGAGTTGCGGTCACAAAGCATCCACCTGAATATGCTTTTTACTCAACAAAGAAAGAGAAAGTGTAGTATTAGTACACAAACCATAGTGTACTGGTAGGTTCATTAGCCAATTCCAATGATATGAACGTAAATACATAACTAAATTATAGTAAGACAAGAGAACAAATTATCAACCAAATCAGTAATACAATATGTAACACCACGTATTCTACGTGCACTATTTTTATTTATATGATGCTTATGAATTGCCTTGTGGTATAGTTATGGACTCGGTTTCCTATGCAACTAGTGACAATAGAATAGGTTTAAAGTTGTAACACCATACTCCTTCCAACACATATATGACTAAGTAAACTCAAGAAATTTCAAACTCAAGATAGTAAAACGTTTTATTTGATGTAAAAGTGAAAGTGGTCTAGTGTGTGTTAGTGTTACGGTCTTGGAAAGAAACTAAGATTGGGAAAATGGTGTAAAATAAGTGAGTTGCTTACTTGACAAAACTATGCTAGTAGGAGACAAATAGGTGATGCACCTACTTAGAATTAGTGGACTGCATTTTAAGTGGAAAGGGAAAGTAGGTTATGCACCTACTTAGAATTAGTGGACTACATTTTAAGTAAAGATGGATAGTAGGTGATGCACCTACTCAGAATAAGTGGACTGCATTTTATGTGAAAAGGGTAATTAGGTGATGCACCTACTTAAATACTTGTGGCAGATATTAAGGAGATGATGTACCTGCTTGCTTAAAGTAAAGGACCATATTATTTCTCCAATTTATTAAGTGAAAACGTCCAAAAGGGACCCTCTAAAGCACTCAAGCTTATCACATCTCCTTCATCACTTATTCTCCAGAATATTACTCCCAAGGAAAGCCATAGAAGCTCCAAGAGTTCTGGTCTATAGCTTCACCATTAAAATATGAAGCAAACCTTTTGTTTTTAAAGTAGAAGTTAGTAGAACATCTCCCATCTTAAAGAATTCAAGTGAATAATATGATTTAACATCAAGGTAAGGGGGAGATGACAACATAAACCTTGAAGAATCCAAGTCTTAGCAAGTGAGGTTTCTGTCCAGCAAGTGAATAATATGATTTAACATCAAAGTGCTAACCCTTGGCACGTATTCCTCGTATATAAATCAAAATCATCCTAGATTACACATGGTACTTATGTTTATATGTTGGATATACAATCTTCCTATATCTTGCCAACTTGCTTCAATTGTCTACTCATCATATAAGTCATCTTTTGAAGTGTTGATATGTTCCCTTTATTGGTAGTCACTCCCATTGTGTTAGACTATAATGTTACCTCACAAGATCCCTACTTGCTCTATTGTACATTGTATATGTAAGTACTTGGAATATGTATCCGTCCCTAAGTTGAATCTTGCCACGTGCTTCCTTGGTTCCACATTCATGTATACCTTGTATTTTATATTAGTTAGTAAGTATTTGGCTATCATATAGAGGTCATATCTCCTGGGTGAATGTGAAATGTCTTCACTTAATATGTGCTTTAATTTGAGATGTCAAAATACTTATTGAGTCATATAAGCTCCTAAGTATTACGTTTGTGTCACAATTGCTTCCCATGTCATTGTTATTATCTTAAGTCCATATTCATATGTCTACAATTATATTTTACTATCGCAAAGTTGAATAACGCTATGACCACCAAAACAACAATCTCAAAAGAGTTGTGTATATCAAAAGAACAATCTCAGAGATTAAAGAGACAAGGTAAAATGAATCTATATTATTATAGGTGGCAGCTCAGGGGTTAAAATACCTAGCATGGGCAGATCCAAATTTTAATACTTAAGGGTGGCATCTCAGGGGTGGGAATACCTACCATGGGCCGATCCGAACTATTTTATTATGGGTGGCAGCCCAGGGGATAAAACCCTAGCATGGGTCAATTTCGATTTGTATATTTATGCGGACCGCATCCCAGGGGTTCAAATGCCTACCATGGGTCTTCCTCTTCTACCACTGATCAGCTGGTCATTTGTATCATATGCCATATAAAGATTATAACGCACATAAAAGTAAAGAAAAGAATGTAACATACACGATTCCACCAGTATAAACAAAGGTGGTCTCTAGTCCTTATCTATTTTTATATGATTTCACTTGAGCTCTCATTTTACATATGCTTGTATTATGCCTTACATATTCATTACATTCTTTCATATTGACGTCCCTTATTGGGGACACTGCATTTCATGATGCATGTACAGGTACTCAACTAGTAGATCTCCCCAATAGAAGCACATGATACTCAGGGGTTGTTGGTGAGCTCCAGGTTGATTCGGGACTTTGCCTAGTCTTTACTATGCGTATTTTGATAGTGATACAGTCATGGATTCAAGTAGAGGATTTGTAGACATTTTAAAGAAATCAGTTGTTTTCATAGTTTTACTTGTCACATGTATTGGTTAAGCTAGTCGACATGTGTTATATATATAGCTTCTCATTAGTAAATCTATCTCCATAGTAGTTCACTTTCTCGTCATAGGTCACTTGGAAGGCATGTGTTCATATGGTACTCGTCTGCCTCACTTAGGGTTGGGGTGTGACACAATAATTAGTCACCAAAATCTTGAACTAATATTTACATGAATATTGTCCCATATAATTAAAAAAAAAGACAAAAGTCATACCTGATTAGTGTTTAATATGAAATATTGGTATTACAAGAACCATCCCCAACATTTAAACACAAACACTAGCCACTCATAGAAAAACATGTAACAAGCATAATACGAAGAACTAAACCCAATTGACTCATGGAACCAACATACAAAACAAGAGTCAAATATCTACCAAGCATGCTACCCAAGTCAATTAATAGTATCCCATACCAAGTGTGGTCCTTGATCCAATCTACAATATCTCATGCCAAGAGTGGTACCCGAGCCAACCAATAGTATCTCGTACAGGGAGTGGTACCAGAGTCAATTGAAAGATGTAACACCTTGGATTCAAAAAGGGTAAAAGTTTTAGTCTTTAGGAAATCGGGTTCTAGACCGATGGACGCCACTGATGTCCATCGTCTGACATAGGTAGGCCCGTGGTTGGCCAGCCCTACTCTCCAAAAATGTCAATTTCTAGTACTTTTTCAATGGATCACCAAGACGGTCCCTCGTCTCTATTACAAGTCGTAGGTAGGTCTCGTAGGTTAGCCTCATACATAGAGAAAAAAATAGGCTCAAAAGTCAAGATCCATATTCGGGATCAACAAACCATTGATTGGAACACGGTCCGTTGATGGGGCTACATCGATCAAGGCCTCAGAACCTAACCTCTGATCCACATGACAACCTGATAGGACAGTCCCTGTTCTGACAAATGGATCATCGGTCGGGCCATCGTTTGGGTCGGCAATTATTATTTTCATGGGCTTTTGGGTCTTTTCCTAATTAATCTAGCCTAATACTGTCGTTTTACCTTTCACCAAAACCCCTATAATAGTGTTTTAACCCCCAAATTTCCCCAATTGAAATTATTTTCTCAAATTTACAAAAGAAGAACAAGTCTTCCTCTCAAAATATTTCTCTCTCTAGAAACCTTGAAGAAGAAGGGATCAACCTAAGGTTTCAAGCCAAGTCTCCAATTCCACCATTGAAGTCAAGCTTTTGTCATTCAGATATGATAGTTTTCATCCTTGGAGTTCCCAACTTCTCCAATTTTCAAAGTTATAATTCACCAATTGAGTTAGGGTTTTTCTTCTATGCGATGGGTTCTATTAATTATTGATTTAATTGATTATGATCTCTTATGCATGAATTGAATAAATCTCATATTTTATGATGATCCCCCATGAACTCATGAAATCCCATGTTTCCCAAGTTATGATTATATAATGTGGTTTTTGTATTATGAAAGCAAAGTTTATGAAATAAAGCATGTTCTCGTGAAATTTTTGTAAATGTTTTAAGGATGCTTGAGAATGAAGTATCAATGATGTTATTGATTGTTGTGTTGTTGAAAGGATTTCTCATATATACATGTAACAATAAATTGTAAAAGGTTTTCTCACATGATAAGGGTTCTTAGGGTTGAAAGGATTTCTCACCTAAAATAAACCAATGTTAAGGAGCTATTCTAATGTTGAGGTAAAAAAAGATTACCTATGCTCTCTAATTGAATGATAACAGGAGATTACCCATGTCATGTGATGTAAGGACAACAGGAGATCACCCATGTTCCTTTAAGAGATACGATGAATATGAATAAGAACTATCCCATGGAAGTTAAGCTTAGAATCGAGTGGACAAGTGGAGATTACCCATGTCCCATAAACTATGTTCCAACATAGGAGTGTCTAGATAGACATTAGCTAGTGGATCAACATAAGCTAGAAGTTCATGGTCCTTACTTTGGAAAGGAGGACAACCTCTTTTCGGTGTAGGGCAGACATTAGATTCCACGATAATAGCTCTCATGGTTTTATATATCAGTTAAGGCTACATCCCACAAGAACATTATAATGAACTAAGGTTACTTCAAAGAAGTATCTCATATATGCTTAAGATGATGACATTGTGCATTGACCATGTTTTATGACTCATGCTTTCTAACTCTTTACCTCTTGTTTTAGATTGGTCATTGCACTTCATAAAGGTATCTCTTTTAAGTATGTTTCAAATGTTGTATGCATCGCTATCATACTTGATACATATTTTGTACTAACGCATACTTTTGCCTACATTTCCCCAAATATAGGATCCGACTGTCAAGGTTTCCAGTTTCGTCGCTAGAGTTCGTTGAAGAAATTTTGAGCTTTGGTGAGTCCTCATGCTTCGAGGACTGGACATTTATTTTTTTCAGAATTTCCTTACTTTTAGTTTTGGAACATGATGTATAGGCTTCGTCTAGATTCATTCCTATGTACTAGATGGCTTCGAGATGTTGTTTACATTTCCGCTATGCTTTATGAAACTTTGTTATATTGAAACTATCTTTCAATCTCTTTATTATATTTTTTGTTTGATGAAAGCTAAATGGCTTTTATGGGACTTCTCGGGGTCTTATACTCCATACTACGCCTAAGGGATACCTTGGGTGGTGACAAACTATGTGTCAGAGCACAAGCTTTAGAAAGTTCCTAGGAAGTCTCATAAGCCACGTCGAGTAGAGTCTTCTTCATGAGTGTGAAGTGCGCCACATTTATGAATAAGAGGCTACAATATATTTTGGAAACTCCACTTCTTTCATTACTCTCCGATAAAATTTAACTCTATAAGGTCTCCCTCATAATCATTATCTGATGCTTTACAGTATATGGATACTCGAGGAGCATATGCTGGCAGAAATGTGGGAGAGAATGAGAATAAAGAGGCTCCTCTTTAAGCTCCCCCAGTTCAGATCGATCAGTTGGCTGAGTAAGTGACTAATGTGGAGTTTATGGCTGATTTTTAAGTGATTGACAAAGCCATGACAGCACAAGAGAATAGCGAGGTGTCGGTCCCCGTGAATCCAAATGTGGGTACGATGGCATCTAGAGTGAGGGACATCACTAGAAGAATCCTCTAGAGTTTCATGGTTTTAAGATTGAGGAAGACCCTCAAGAGTTCATTGATGAGATTTAAAAGGTGTTGATAATCATAGGAGTGGCGCATGCAGAAAAGGCGGAGTTGGTTGCTTGTAAACATATGGGTGTTAGTCAAATATGGTACAACCAATGTAAATAAGGGAGGGGGGGAAGATGCGTCGATTGGGAAAAATTCAAAGTTCTGTTCTTTGATAGGTTCTTTCCCCTTGAGATGAGGGAGGCAAAGGTGCTTGAATTCATCAACATTCATCAAGGAAGTATGAGTATGAAGGAATATGCTTTGAAGTTCACATAATTGTCTCGATATTCTCCTACTATAATTGCCAATCCTAGGGCAAAGATGAGTAAGTTTGTTTCGAGTGTGTACGAAGTGGTGGTTAAGGAATGTACCGCCATGCTTATTAATGATATGGACATTTCTCGTCTCATGGTTCATGCTCAACAAATTGAAGAGGAGAAACTTCAAGAAAATTCTAGGGAGGCAAAGCAGGCTAAGACTAGTGATGGTAACCTCTATCATTGAAGGCCCAATGGACATAGTTGTTCTAAGTTCCGACAATGGTTTTCCAGCTAAGGTTCCACTAATTCTCCTCTTAACTTCAACAAAGATAGGGTGTCTAACCCTAAGCCTCAAGGAGGATGTGGTAATGGGTCCTTGTTGCCTACTTGTGCTAAGTGTAAAAGGAAGCACGAGGGCAAGTGTCTATCCGGTTCTAATGTTTCTTTTGGTTGTGGTAAGATGGAACACAAGATAAGAAATTGTTCTTCAGTTGTTAAGAATGAAGGAGATAATCGTTCAAAGGCTCAACCTAATCCTTCATATAGTCCTAGTGGTTCAGGTTCAAATTTTCCTAAAAAAAATAGATTCAATGTACTTCAGACTCGTGGTGAACAAGAGGGTTCTCCAAATGTGGTAACCGGTATGTTGAAAGTCTTTCGACCCTTCTTTTATGCTTTACTTGACCCCGGTGCTACCTTGTCATTTGTGACAC
Organism: Solanum bukasovii; assembly: GCA_029582585.1. Taxonomy (NCBI): domain Eukaryota; kingdom Viridiplantae; phylum Streptophyta; class Magnoliopsida; order Solanales; family Solanaceae; genus Solanum; species Solanum bukasovii. The sequence continues at coordinate 17,926 of JAJOOI010017682.1, forward strand.
CATACGTGGCTATGAGGTTTTATATTATTTTGGATGTGTTGTTAGATCCCTTTTATGTCTTTGATAAACATTCAACTACACCTCATCCACTACTAGGTGTAGGCGATCGTAATCTAGTATAAACCCAACGAAGAGTTGTGGTCGAACCCACAGGGAGCGGTAGAAGTTCGACTTCTATTACGAAGTTACAAATGTAATCTAATTGGTGGTAGGAATATAAATTATCGCAAACATTTAACAAAATAAAAAAGAGGTGACAACAAATGTCAAATGGGGGGATTGGTTTGTTAATTAGGACCTAAAACGAATACGAAAACAGGGGAATCAACAATTTATAAAGGAATTCTCGGGATTTGTTCAATTATAGGCTAATTGCTCTATATGGGTAATTGAAATTTACTAACGATTGCTAAATCTCAGTAGGTAGGCTAGACTATAGGTGCAATAGCTTTCTCTCGAACAACTATTACGATTCAAGCGAGTTCTCTCGAACCTCGACAAGCTTAACAATAAGAATAGTCCAAAACCTTAATTTATCTACTCTCTCCAGCTAGATAGGTAGAATCAAGTTTAGGATTCACTCTCCTAAGCTAAACTCACATCAACCCAATAATTACAATCATTAATCGAAAACCTTAGTTCTAAAACCTCTTTCACAAGAAAGCCCAGAACTCTAAGTTAGAATTGCATTTGCAACTACAATTCATAGATTAATACACAGCTATCGATTAAACACACTTCAATTAAACATTTAAATCAGTAAACAACAATACCCATAAGCTAATTAAACCTATAATCACATGATCACTCCCCAATAATTGGGGTTTCAGCTACACATCATAAAAATATAGAAACAATTACAAACTATATTACCCATGAGCTGGGTAAAAGTTTCCAAGTCTCTAAAATGCTCCGAACTGAATTGGTTCAAAAACCCAAATGCAATTCCTCAAAACTATGTCTCCAAAGTTTCAAAGTCTACAATGGAAACTCAAAGAAAACAAAAAAAATCTAAGACTTGTGGAATTAGAATTCCTAACTCCTCTTTTTAAATTTTAATTTATAGTTTCCCAGATTTTGGCCTTTAGGGCCATTGGCTAGAGTAAGTCACGCCTCGCCAACCCAGTCGGTGATCCACCTTTCACTTCAATCCATCGTCGGTTTGAATTGGCCATTAGACTTCATGGTTATGTGACTTTAAGCGATCAAGGTTGTTGTCACAGAGCCGGTCGGCGATCCGCCGACTGTCTATTTCTGTCCCAATTAGGTTCTTCCCTAGGGTTGGTACACAGGAACTTTAGGTGAGCTAAAGAGCTACTCGGCGGTTCTCCAAGTGGTCTTGGCGATCATAAGGATTGCCTTCCTTCACCTTCTTCAGCTTTTCCGCTTTTTTTTTCCCGGTAATGTCTTTGCCTTGCTCCTTAGCCTTCATTGTTGAAAATCAACACTTTAACATCTGTTCAGAGCATATATTACGAATTTGAGGATACTTAAACTATGAAAACAAAGCCCTAAATGTGTCAAAATCTCAGACTCATTAATCTCTACTTATGTTGGTGATTCTTTTGTGTATATAGAATATGTCCCATCTCCTTGTCCTATAGAGTTACTCTTGTTGATTTGGTGGATCTTGGTATGCTAGATTTAGATGTTATCATTTGTATGGATTGGTTGCACTCATTTTATTCTCCTATTGATTGTAGAACTCATGTAGTCAGGTTTCAGTTCCCGAATCAGCATGTTCTAAAATGGAAAGGGGGAAATTCTATGCCTAAGGGCCAATTTGTCTCTTGTCTTAAAGCTAGAAAGATGATTCCTAAGGGCCGCATATATCATCTAGTTAGGGTGAGAGATGTAGATTCCAAACCACCTACTCTTGTGTCAGTCCCCATTATAAAGGAGTTTTTGAAAGTGTTCCCAGATGCTTTACCTGGTATTCCTCCTGAAAGGGAACTAGACTTCGGTATCTATCTTCTCTAAAATATGTAACCTATCTCTATTCCTACTTACTGAATGGCTCCGATAGAACTAAAGGATTTGAAGGAACAATTGATAGATCTGTTGGATAAGGGTTTCATTCGACTGTGTATCTCTCCATGGGGTGCTCCAGTCTTGTTCGTTAGTAAGAAGGGTGGTTCTCTTCGTATGTGCATTAATTATTGGTAGTTGAACAAGGTTAACGTTAAGAATAAGTATCTTCTCTCAAGAATATATGACTTATTTGACCAACTTCAAAGAGCAAGTTACTTTTCCAAGATTGACCTTCGGTCGGGTTGTCACCAATTGATGTTGAAAGAATATGACACTTTTTGACGATGCATTTTTGAACTCAATATGGTCATTATGTGTTTTTGGCAATGTCATTTGGCTTGACTAATGCTCCAGAGGCATTAATGGATTTGATTAATAGGGTGTTTAGACAATACTTTGACAGGTTTATGATTGTATTCCTATTCGAGAAGTGAGGGTGAACATATTGATCATGTGAGGATTGTGTCGCAAGTTCTCAAGGACAAACAATTGTTTGCGAAGTTTAGCAAATGTGAGTTTTGGTTAAGGTTTGTGTCTTTTCTTATTAATATTGTTTAAAGTAAGGGTATTGAGGTAGATCCTAAGAATACGGATGCGGTCAAGAGTTGGCCTAGACCTCTATCCCCTTCGGATATTAGAAGTTTCTTGGGTTTGGTTGGTTACTACAGAAGGTTCGTTGAGGGTGTTCGTCGATTGCCACTCCATTGACAACATTTACTCAAAAGAAGGCAAAGCTTGTATGGTTCGAAGCATATGAAAAGAGTTTTCAGGAATTGAAAGATAGAATTACTTCTGCTCCGGTGTTGACTTTACCGGAAGGGATTGGTGGTTTTGTTGTTTATTGTAAGGTCTCAATGATTGGGCTAGGGTGTGTCTTATTCAAACTGGGAAAGTCATTTCCTATGCCTCAAGACCACTTAAGATCCATGAGAAGAATTATCATATCCATGACATTGAACTAGCGGCAGTTGTTTTTGCCTTAAGGATTTGGAGGCATTATTTGTATGGTGTTGATGTGGATGTCTTTACTGACCATAAGAGTTTGCAATATGTGTTTAAAAAGAAGGATCTAAATCTTCTCCAAAGAAGGTGGCTTGAGTTATTGAAGGATTATGATATAAGTGTTCTCTTCCACCCCGGAAAGATGAACGTGGTAATGGATGCTCTTTGTCGACTAATGATGGGAAGTGTTTCTCATGTTGAGGATGATAAAAAAGGAGTTGGTCTGAGATGTTCATAGATTTGCCCGATTGGGTTTTCGGTTAGTGGACTCTACCAAGAGTGGTGTTATAGTTCACAATGGTTCAGAATCATCTTTTATGGCAGATGTGAAAGCCAAGAAAGGTCTTGATCCGACTTTGGTTGAATTGAAGGAAGCGGTTCTTAAAAAGTCCATAGCGGCTTTCTCCCAAGGGGGAGATGGAGTAATTAGATATCAAGGTCATTTGTGTGTTCCTAACGTTGATGACTTGAGGAAACATATCTTGTCAGAAGCCCATAGTTCCCGAAATTCCATTCACCTTGGAGCCACAAAGATGTATCGTTATTTGTGGGAGATCTTTTGGTCGAATAGGATTAAGAAGGATATTGCAGAATTATTGGCTAAGTGTCCCAATTGTCAACAAGTGAAATTTGAACATCAGAAACTGAGAGGTTTGTCCCAAGATATAAGTATTCCTACTTCGAAGTGGGAAGATTTGAATATGGCCTTCATCGTTGGCTTTTATCACACCCCGCGACAACACGACTTGATTTGGGTTATAGTAGATCGAAAGATGAAATCAACTCATTTCATTCCCGTCAAGATTTCTTATTCGGTGGAGGATTATGCTAAGTTATACTTAAGGGAAATGGTAAAGTTGCATGGAGTATCTTCATCTATTATCTCTGATCGTGGTACCCAATTCAATTCTCAATTTTGGAGATCTTTTCAAAATGTCTTGTTACTCGTGTTAAGATTAGTACGGCCTTATATCCACAAACCAATGGGCAAGCGGAGCTTACTATTAAAACTTTGAAAGATATGTTGAGAGCTTGTATGATTGATTTCAAAGGTAATTGGGATAACCATTTGCCATTGATTGAGTTTGCATATAATAATAGTTGTCACTCAAGTATTTGTTTGGCTCCATCTGAGGCATTGTATGGTAGGAGGTGTAGATCTCCCATAGGTTTGTTTGAAGTGGGTGAAGTTTGTTTTGATAGGCCCCGAGTTAGTAAATGAGGGGATGGAGAAAGTTCAACTTATTAAAGAAAGGTTAAAAACGGCCCAAAGTCGACAAAAGTCATATGCCGATGTTGGAAGAAGAAATCTTGAGTTTGTTGTTAATGATTGGATCTATTTGAAAATTTTACCCATGAAGGGTGTAATGAGGTTCGGTAAGAAAGAGAAGTTTAGTCCTCAGTATGTGATGAGTCCGAAGTTTGGACTCATTTAGGGCTTTATTTTACAATGATTTAGTGTCCTCAAATGCTTATTTTGTGAAATTAACTGATGCAAAACCCTTGATTTCCAGGTACATGGATTGAGGAACCAAGCTAGGACAGAAATGGGAAATAGAGACAACACAAGAGAAGAAGAGAAGGGAAAACCATGTGTCATGATCGCCGATGCCACTCGGCAACTCACCAAGTTGCCACTCCACTGCCTAAAGTTACAGAACGCTGAAGCTAAATTAGGGGTAACTTCGGCGAGCAGTAGTTCCATTCGGCATGTCGTCACTTCGGTGTTGGATGACCAGGTCGCCAAAAGTACTGATGGAGATCCAAACAAGTGCTGATGGGCGAGATGAAAGGAGAAAAGCCGACTCGTAGAACCACTCGGCAATCCCAATTTGGATCGCCTAAAATTACAGTGTCTTGACTAAGAAAAATTGAAAACTGAAGGCGAGAGGAAGGAAAATCGGCGAATCGCCGAAGTGTTGGCTAAGCCAGATTTACCTCACCAATTGGTCCTAAATAGTCACACATCAGACTTGCATAAATTGATTTTTGCTAGAGAGAGAAAGCATTCAGAAATGAGAGGAAAACAAGATTGAGAGTGAAAACACTACCATTGTTGATTGGAAGTGACTTTAGTAAGGTTAATAATTGAAATTTTGTATTAGAGAAGATTTTTAGTTAACTTTAACTTTCAATTTTCGTTTTTACCCAGCTATGGAAAACATGGCAGATGTTGATTTTCCTCTTTTTGCTATGATTGACTAAAACCCTCTCCTTGGGGTTTTTACTATGTGACCAATTATTGAGTTTTCCTAAGTGGGTGTCATTGATTTGCAAATAATGGTGTTAAGTTGAAGTGGTTCGGAACTGCTGCTGCGTTTTTAGGTCATTTTACATGATTAGGGTAACAAGTTCACTGTTTTGTGCTTGCTTGAGAGAGAAGTGCAGAGCCAAAGTAGTAAATTTAGCATCCTTAATAGTAGGTCACCATGATTTCATCTTGAGAAAGTGAAACGTGGAATCTATACTTTGTATCTAGCTCGAGAGAGTATATTTGATGAGGACAAAGGTTGGGCATCTTCCGTCTAGTGTTGAAGTTCGAGAGAACTCGACAAGATAAGGTAATTGTTTGAGAGAAAATTTCTTTACATATAGTCCGACCAACCCACAACAATTTATCCTATTGTGAGCATCAATGTGCAACCACTAAGTTGAAATCAATAATTGGTTGGTCAATTCCCCAAGTGTTACCTCACTATTTGATCGTTTCGTGTTAAGTATTGAATTGGAGTGATAATTATAACCTGAAATTTGAAGCTTAAACCAAAAAGGTGCAGTAAGTGTTCGGTTGAAGAAATTGTTGTCACACTTCTATAATTGAATTCGAAGGAAAAACTACTCTCTGTAGGATCGACCCCAACTCATTTAGTTGGGTTATTATACTGACTAGCGATCGTTGGCACTTAGAATCGGATGAAGGGTCTTTGAAATGTTAATCAAAATGGCACCGCTATAGGGGAATAGCGTTACTTAGAATTCTATGATTGAAGATTTGATTTGTGAATTTGTTGGTTGTAGGTGAATTGGCTTAGGCTGCATTGTGTAGTGTTGATTGGGCGACATAGAAGTAAAAATGAGTGAAGAAGGGGTGAATGGTAGTCAAGCAGGTCATCGGAACGGCATCGATGATATCAATAGTGTTTACAACCCATCTCATGCAGGTGAAATGGGTGCAATTTGCATACCACAAGCTGATGGAATGAAATATTTGAGGTGACTAGCACGACTCGTCATCTACTAAAAATGAGGGGACTCTATGGAGGGCTAGAACACGAAGACCCACATGAGCATGTAAGAAATTTTACAGAGGTGTGCAACCCATTTTCATTCAAGAATGTGTCTCAAGAGTCAATCCAGCTTCGGTTATTTTAATTATCTTTAACGGGGGAGGCTAACAAGTTGTTGACGGAGTTACCAAACAATTCCATCACATCATGGGAGGAGCTGATTATAGCATTCCATGCAAGATTCTTCCCCCCCCCCAATAAAGGATGATGAAACTTAGAGACGACATTCAAGGTTTCAAACGTTGGGAGGAAGAACCCATCCATGAAATATGGGTGAGGTTTAAGAAACTCTTACTTAAATTCCCAACTCACGGGCTACCAAACTATTTTCTACTCCAATATTTTTACCAGAGTCTTGATTCGGTTAATAAAGGAGTGGTTGATCAATTGGTACGAGGGGGAATAATGTTGCAATCGTTTGAAGTGGCTTCATTTCTTCTTGATGACATGATGAAAATAAATCAAGCTTAGTACACTCAAGATGATCAAGTCTCTCATTTTTGTTTTAGAATGACATAAGAACAACTTGATAAAGAAAGAGAGAGGGATGAAAACATCAAGAAGATGTTAACCCAAATGGAACTATTACAAGAGATGGAGAATGTGGAAAAGCCCAAGGGTACAAGTGGAGTGTTTAGAGTGGAGGAGGGTTCTTCCTCTGGTTATTCAAAGCCGAGGGAGAATCAAGGTTGGAACTCGAAGAGATACGATGAGGGTTTCCACCCACGCTATTTACAGCGGGGCGGGAATCAAGGTTGGAACTATCACAAGGGGGAAGAGAAAAGAATATACTATCAAGATTGGGTCGAGCAAAGTTACTATTGGAAAAGGAAGTAGGACCATGAAGAGGACCACACTCAATCAAGTGAGAGCCCAAAATCGAGAGGGAGTGCAAGTAGTCCATGGGTGAATGATTTGCTATCACGCATCCTTGATAAAGTCGAAGGTTCGGATGACTTGTTAAAAAGGATAAAAGCCAACTTTTCATCATTGAACAATAAGGTGAACTCTCATGCAGATGCAATCAAGATACTTGAAGGTCAGTTGAGTTCACTTTCAGCATAATTGAAACCAAAAATGATAATGAAGGATGATGATAGAGAGATGGTTGTGGTTACCCGAAGTGGAAAAGTAGCAATAGGTGATCTGACGGGAAATGAAGAAGCTCAAATATATGATGAATACAAAGGGATGGAGGAATAAGAGGTACATATCCATCAAAGCATTGCTAAAGGACCACAAAAGGACATGGAGAAACACAATCAAAGCTCAAAAGTTATACAACCTTCACCCAAAGTATCCCCTCTATTTCCTTAATGTCTAAAGAAAAACAATGAGGATGAGAAGTTCAAGAAGTTTTTATTTGTGTTCAAGACATTGTCAATTAATCTCCCTCTAGTGGAAGCATTGTTGGAAATGTCGGGGTATGCCTAGTTTATGAAGGAGTTAGTCACAAAGAAAAGGAGTTTGGATTTTGAGACAATCGAAGTCTCCCATAGTTGTAGTGCAATTATGACTAAGGAGCTGATCAAAAAGAGAGAAGATCATGGAGCATTCACCATCCCTTGCACCATCGGCATGCTCTAATTTGCTAAAGGCCTAGGTGATTTGGGAGCAAGCATCAACCTAATGCCATATGTGATATATAAACAACTTGGGTTGGGGGAACCAAAAGCCACAACAATGAGACTCTTGATGGCGGACAAATCAACTAAACATCCTGTGGGGATACTATATGACATCTTGGTAAAGGTTTACCAATTTATTTTCCCGACTGATTTTGTCATACTAGATTGTGAAATAGATGCTGAAATTCCCATCATTTTGGGAAGACCATTCTTGGCAACCGGAAGAGCATTGGTGGATATTGAGAGCGGAGAATTGAAGTTTTGGGTGAATGAAGATGAAGTAACCTTTAATGTGCGTAAGTCAATCAAATACCCAAGTGATATTCACGTGGTCTCCACTATTGATGTTATTGATGAAACGGCGGCTAGTGTGAGCCATTTGATGTGTATGAGTAAGCCACTTGAAGCCGTGCTTGCTAACTATGATGAGTTTGAAATTCGAGGCTATGAAGAGGTAGTAGCGGCTCCATCAGGTTTGGGGTATTCAAAGACTCCATTGAAGCTTGACATTGATTTAAAAAATTGAGAAATTCCTCCCGCAAAGCCATAAATAGAAGAACCACCAAATCTAGAGCTGAAAGTACTTCCCTCCCATCTCCGATATGCTTTCTTGGGGGTAAATAACACCTTACCGGTGATCATTGCAGCTGATTTGCTTGATTGGCAGATAAAATTGCTTCTTGAGGTGTTGAGAAGCCATATCAAAGTTATAGGGTGGACTATCGTTGATATAGTGGGCATTCCCCAGGTATTTGCACTCACAAAATTCAGCTTTGTAGTGATTGTAAGCCAAGTGTTGAACATCAGCCGAGATTGAACCCACCGATGCGAGAGGTAGTGAAAAAGGAGATAATAAAGTGGTTGGACGCGGATGTGATCTACCCTATTGCGGATAGGCAGTGGGTAAGTCAGGTACAATATGTACCAAAAAAGGGAGGCATCACGGTAGTCCCAAATGAAAAAGGGGAGCTTGTATCTATGAGGCTGGTGACCGGGTGCAGAGTATGCATGGATTTACGGGAAGTTAAATTCATGGACTGAAAAGGACTACTTTCCCATGCCCTTTATGGATCAAATGCTTGACCGACTTTCTTAGAGAGGCTGGTATTGCTTTTTTAATGGGTATTCTGGTTATAGCCAAATCTCTACTACTCCAGAAGACCAAGAGAAAACAACCTTTATATGCACATATGGTACTTTTTCTTTCAAACGGATGTCGTTTGGATTATGTAATGCTCCGACTACATTTCAATGTTCCATGTTATCTATTTTTGCTGACATTGTGGAGCATTCAATGGAAATATTTATGGATGACTTCTTGGTTGTGGGTGACATTTTTGAGGCATGTTTAGAGCACTTAGGACAAGTTCTCCAAAGATGTGTGGAGACAAATTTAGTCCTAAATTGGGAAAAATGTCATTTCATGGTTAAGGAAGGTATAGTGCTTGGTCACAAAGTGTCACAAAAGGGGCTGGAGGTTGACAAAGCAAAGATTGAACTGCTTGAAAAGTTACCACCACCAATTTTGGTGAAGGGTATTCGTAGTTTCTTGGGACACGCCATTTTTTACCAGAGGTTCATCAAGGACTTCTCAAAGATTGCACAGCCTTTATGCAAACTCTTAGAGGAGGAGGTGAAATTCCACTTTGATGATGATTGCATGGTAGCTTTCAAGTACTTGAAGAAAAATTGGTTTCCACACTGGTCATCATTAATCCTTATTGGTCAGAATCTTTTCAAGTAATGTGCGATGTGAGCGGCACAGCATTAGGTGTTGCCTTGGGGCAAAAATGCAACAAACTTTTTCACCCCATTTACTACGCAAGTTAACCGCTAAATAGTGCTCAACGTAACTATACAGTTACTGAACAAGAGTTACTTGCGGTAGCTTATGCATTTGAGAAGTTCCGGGCATACTTGCTAGGTACTAAAGTGACTGTCCACATTGATCATGTTGCACTACGTTACCTGATGGCAAAGAAGGATGTCAAGACAAGATTGATAAGTTGGGTGCTTTTATTTCAAGAATTCAACTTTGAGGTCAAAGATAGAAGAGGTTGTGAAAATCAGGTGGCAGATCACTTATCAAGATTGGAAGGAAAAGAGAATGGCGAACTAGAGATTGACATAAATGATGTTTTTCCTGATTAACAGGTATTCACGGTAACTCTCAAACAACCTCCTTGGTATGCTGATTTTGCCATTTATGTAGTGTGTAGATTAATGCCGGATGAACTGAACTTCTACCAACAAAAGAGGTTCTTGTTCGATGTTAAAAAGTACTTTTGGGATGAACCATATTTATTCAGAGAGTGTGCTGACCATATCATTAGAAGATGTGTTCCGGAAGAAGAATTTATTAATATTCTTCATGCTTGTCATGCTTCACCGGTTGGAGGTCACCATGGTAGTGTATGTACAACTGCTAAACTTCTACAGAGTGGGTACTACTGGCCTTCTCTCTACAAAGATGATCATGAGTTTGGTAAGAAGTGCACTCAATGTCAGAAACAAGGTGGAGTGTCCAAACGACACGAGTTGCCTCTTACCCCTATTTTAGAAGTTGAGCAATTTGATGTTTGGGGAATAGATTTCATGGGCCCATTTGTGAGTTCGTTTGGGAATAAGTATATCTTGGTTGTTGTAGATTAAGTTTCCAAATGGGTGGAGGCTGTTGCACTTCCAAACAATGAAGGAAAAAATGTTGCTCAATTCTTGAAACGCTACATCTTTGTTAGATTTGGTACTCCTCGGGCTATCATTAGTGATGGCGGATCCCACTTTTGCAATAAGTGGTTCTCAGCCGCATTAAGTAAATACGGAGTGAAACACAAATTAGCTACTCCGTATCATCCCCAAATGAGCGGACTAGTTAAAGTGTCAAACCGGGAGATAAAAAGAATCTTGGCCAAGACAGTGAATGCAAATAGGACTGATTGGTTTCGAAAGCTTGATGACGCACTATGGGTGTATCGCAACGCATACAAAATGCCTATCGGTATATCTCCGTATCAGCTAGTTTTTGGTAAATCTTGCCATCTACTAGTTAAATTAGAACACAAAGCATTGTGGCCATTGAAAGCTCTAAATCCGGACTGGGCCAAGACTTCAAAAGAGAGAGTAGAGCAGTTAAATGAGCTAGATGAATTCAGGTTCAAGGCTTACGAAAGTTCAGCCCTTTACAAGGAAAAGATTAAGAAATGGCCTGATTCTAAAATGCTTAAGAGGGAGTTCAGAGTGGGAGACTGGGTATTACTGTACAGCTCTCGACTTAGGATTTTTCTTGGAAATCTCAAGTCCAAATGGTCAGGGCCGTTTAGAGTGACACGACTGTTCACAAAAGGTGCCATCGAGGTTGAAGGTCAAGAATGACCTGCATTTAAGGTGAATGGGCAAGGCTTGAAGTTATACTATGGTGAGTGCCAAGAGATTTCTCTTACTAAGGTGGTGTACCTGGAAGATGCTTGAGAGCATTTCCACGTCGTGCCACAACATTAAACAAGGCGCTTCTTGGGAGGCAACCCAAGTGTTAGTGTTTTAAATAATGTGTGTTGATTTTGCAGGTGCAGTATCTTGTGCGAGAAAAAGATGTTGTTGGCGGATCGCCGAACCCGTTTGGTGAGCACGACACAGTCCGCCCTATGGATTTCAAAAATGGGGCAGAGATACTAGAACATTAGGCGGGAGACTTTTACCATTCGGCGAATCGCCAATGCAATTAGGTGACCCAATTTTTCACGCCCTTTTACTTCAGCACTGACAGCATAACTCAATGATTGTTCGGCGATGTTCCAAGTCCATTTTGCGACTCGCCGACTTGTTCAGTGACCGGCTTCATCTTCGCCGATTTGGCCCTTTCTGAGAGTGAACCCCACTAGAACTAAGGGCGATATGCAGATCATTGGGCGCATCACCAAAGTATTCGGCGACTGGTTTATTCTCTCGCCAACTGGGCTCTTAGTGAAGATTCCTCGTCACCTTAATCTACTTGTTTACACACTAGAATTTTATCATTATTTGTTAGTTTTTATTTTTATCTTTGTTTTATTTGCGGGAGTGTCCGTTCTCTAATAACATTGGGGACAATGTTGAATGCTTTTGGTGGGGGGTGACACTTGGTCAGTAAATTCCTTTATGTTCTTGAACCCTCTTGGACCCATTTCTTTGCCACCTCTTGATTGTGTTTAGTTGTGGCTGATTTTACGCGAATTTGAGTGTCGGTTATGATCAGTTGATGACTTGAATAGTGCTCTCAATCGGACAAAAATGAATGTGTGGCTACGATGATGCTAAATGAAGTTGCATAGGCAATATGTGAACCTTTTTCATCTCGTTGTGACTAGCCGATTATCAAATTGAGTCTCTTGTGATGAGCGTTGCACACTAGCAAAAGTGTGGAGTCTTGTTTGATATTGGTGGCAATGCCTAATGTGATTAGCTTACCGTGAACCATGAGTGATGACACCTAGAATTTTCCCCGTTGGTCCGGTTGACTAAGTGATGCAATCTCTTGAAATGCTCTTAGGAAACTTTGAAGAGTGAAACAATTTGACATTATACCTCTTTTGTGGCCACCATTGTGAGTGTGTGATCTTTGCTTGAACACCCCTTGAGTCTTACCCTTTTTCTTGGAAGAAACTTGATGCAAATTGTAACCTTTCTTTATCCATTACCCATAATCCTCATGATTTGTGGTTAGTTTGAATAGCCAACTTAGGCCAAAAGCCTAAGTTGGGGGTGTGATGAAACGAGAAGGTAAATCAAGAAATGCAAAGAAGTCCCCCTTTGAGCTATGATTGTTATAAAGATGGAACCCCTCCATACAAAAAGATAGAAGAAGAAAAGAAGAGTGAAAAAGAAAAAGAATGAAAAAGTTTTTGAAATAAAGCTGTGAAATTGAAAAAGAAATGGGGTGTCCGGTAGTAGGTGGAAAGTGAATAATGAGGAGACTTATGAGCATAAATGAGAATGATGAGGAGAAGGAAAGGAAGTGTTGTTCATACTACATTACATGAGGATATAAGCCACAGAGTCTAAATGACCATACATTTACACTCAGCCCAGTTACAGGCCTTGAAAAGACCTTTTTTATTTTGAGTGAGCTGAAACAAGTGTTGATTAGAAAATAAGGGCAAACCTATGGGTGAAATCGTGCATTGTTTTCATCTTTGTGAGTGTGAGTGCTGTATATGTTTCCGGAGCTTTAAATTGTTGAACCATTGTGTGTGAATATGGAATCTTCTGTGTGTGAGGGCATTCGAGTACCTTTGTTCAGCTTGAAGTTGCATTTGAAGCAAGTATTGTGAACTTGAGAATCTTTGATAATGGTGAGTCACAACTTGAATCCTTGAGTGCAAAATTGATCCTTACATGAGTAAGTTGAGGTTTTTTGTGTTCATTCATGATTGAGTCTTGTTTAGCACTGTTTGAGACATCATTTTTGAACTGTTGAACTAGAGTTTTACTTGAGGACAAGAAAAATTTTAAGTTGTGGGGGTGTTGATGAGTCCAAAGTTTTGACTCATTTACAGCTTTATTTATAATGATTTAGTGTCCTCAAATGCTTATTTTGTGAAAAAAATTGATGCAAAACCCTTGATTTCAAGGTACATAGATTGAGGAACAAAGCTAGGACAGAAATGGAAAATAGAGACAACACAAGCGATGAAGAGAAGGGAAAAACAGGCGTGATGATCGCCGATGCCACTCGGCGACTTGCCAAGTTTCCACTCCACCACCTAAAGTTACAGAATGTTGAGGCTAAATTAGGGGTAACTTTGGCGAGCAGTAGTTACATTCGGCGTTGGATGACCAGGTCGCCAAAAGTGCTGATGGAGATCCAAACAAGTGTTGATCGGTGAGATGAAAGGATAAAGGGTGATTCACGGAACCACTCAGCGATCCCGGTCTGGATCACCTAAAATTATAGTGGTTGGACTAAGAAGAAGTGAAAAATGTAGGCGAGAGGAAGGAAAATCGGTAAGTTGCCAAACTGTTGCCGAATCCCGACTTACCTTGCCGATTGGTCCTAAATAGTCACACATCAGACTTGCATAAATTGATTTTTGCTAGAGAGAGAAAGCATTCAAAAATGAGAGGAACACAAGATTGAGAGTGAAAGCACTACCATTGTGGATTGGAAGTGATTTTAGTAAGGTTTTTCATTGAAATTTTGTATTAGAAAAGATTTTAAGTTAACTTTAACTTTCAATTCTCTTTCTTTCCCACCTATGGAAAGAATGGCAGATCTTGATTTTTCTCCTTTTGCTACGATTGGCTAAAACCATCTCCTTGGGGTTTTGATTATGTGACCAATTGTTGAGTTTTCCTAAGTGGATGTCATTGATTTGCGAATAATGGTGTTAAGTTGAAGTGGGTCTGAACTGCTGCTGCGTTTTGAAGTCAGCTTGCATGATTAGGGTAACAAGTTCAGTTTTTTGTGCTTGCTTGAGAGAGAAGTGCAGAGCCAAAGTAGCAAATTTAGCATCCTTAGTAGTGGGTCACCATGATTTCATCTTGAGAAAGTGAAACATGGAATCTATCCTTTGTATCTAGCTCGAGAGAGTGTATTTGATGAGGACGAGGGCTGGGCATCTTTCGTGTAGTGTTGAAGTTCGAGAGAATTTGACAAAGTTAAGGTAATTGTTCATCAAAAAATTGTTTTACCTATAGTTTGACCTACCCACGACAATTTATCCTATTGTGAGCATCAATATTCATCCACAAGTTGAATTCAATAATTGGTTGGTCAATTCCCTAAGTGTTACCTCACTATTTGATCATTTCGTGTTAAGTATTGAATTGGAGTGATAATTATAACCTGAAATTTGAAGCTTAAACCAAAAAGGTGCAGTAAGCGTTCAGTTGAAGAAATTGTTGTCATACTTCTATGATTGAATTCGAAGGAAAAGCTACTCTCTGTGGGATCGACCCCAACTCATTTAGTTGGGTTTTTATACTGACTATTAATCGTTCACACTTAGAACTAGATGTAATGTCTTTGAAACATTAATCAATATGTTGGCCCATATCAAATTTTGAGGTGTATTGGTAAGGTTGCTTATGAAATAGAATTGACTAATGAGTTAGCATCGGTGCATCTAGTTTTCCATGTCTCCATGCTGAAGAAATGTGTTGGTGATCCTACATCAATACTCCCTTAGAAGATATGGGAGTTAAGGAGAACCTTTCCTATGAGGAAGTACCTATTGAGATCTTATACCGGCAAGTGAAGAAGTTGAGAAACAAAGATATTGCTTCTGTGAAAGTTTTGTGGAGGAATCAATTAGTTCATGAGGGTGCTACTTGGGAGGCCGAGGCCGATATGATGTCCCGTTATGCTCATATCTTTCCTTCTACCTTACTCTAGCTTGAGATATTGAGTTCCACATGGTTTACTCTTTTGGTGTCCAGTGTCTTAGATATTCCCATGATTCCCTCATTTATGCATGTTCATGAAAAAGCTTAAGTTTTAAGAAAGTGAGTCAACTTGATTGATTTCTACATGTTTATGTGCATTTAGTATGAGCTGCATATAGACTTCATGATATGATGTTTTGAACATTCTTTAGCTTGGACTTGATGTTTCCTCCTCGGATATGTGCATTTATGTAATTCCATGCATGATGAGCTGTTAGGTTTGAGTTCCTACCCTCCTTATGATGTCTTGAATCTCATTTGAGGACGAATGATCCCAAGGCGGAGATAAAGTAGCACCTCAAATTCAAAAAGGGTAAAAATTTTAGTCCTTCAAAAATCAGGTGCCAGACCGATGGACACTAACGACGGTCTGTTGTCTGACACAAAGACCGTAGGTAGTCCCGTGGTTGGCCAACCCAGTTTTCCAAAAATGTCAAGTTTCGATACTTTTTCAATGGTTCACAAGGACGTTCCATCGTCCAATTCACGAGTCGTAGATAGTTCTCGTACATGAGCCTCATACTTAAAGAAATATTTACAACCAAAAGTCAAGATCCACGTCCGAGATCAACGGACCGTAGATTGGACCACGGTCCATGGATGGGGGTCCGTCGATCAAGGTCTCCGAACCTAGCCTCTAAACCAAATGACGCCCTAATAGGACGGTCAGTGGTCTAACCAATGGACCGTCGATCGGGCAGTCATCTTGGTCGACAGTTATTATTTTCAGGTGCTTTTGGGTGTTTTCCTAATTATTTTATCCCTTACTTTGTCGTTTTACCCTTCACGAAAACCCCTATATAAGTGTTTTAACCCCCAAATATTGACAAAAGAAAAAAAATTCTTCCTCTCAAAAAACTTCTCTCTCTAGAAAGCTTGAATAAGAAGTGATCAACCTAGGGTTTCAAGCTGAGTCTCCAAATCCACCATTGAAGTGAAGATTTTGGCATTGAGATGTGATAGTATTCATCCATGGATGTCTTTCCTCCATGGAGTTCCCAACTTCTCCAATTTCTAAAGTTAAAATTCCTCAATTGAGTTAGGATTTTTCTTTTATGTTATGGGTTCTCTTAATTGTTCATTTTATTGATTGAATTATGATCTCTTATGCATGAATTGAGTAAATCTCATGTTTTTATGATGATCCACCATGAACCCATGTAATCCCATGTTTTCCAAGTTATGATTATATAATGTGGGTTTTGGATTATGAATGAGAAGTTTATGAAATCAAGCATGTTCTCATGGAATTTATGTAAGTGTTTTAAGGATGCTTGAGAGTGAAGTATCAATGATGTTTTTGATAGTTGTGTTGTTGAAATGATTTCTCATATACACATGTAAGCATGAATTGTGAAAGATTTTCTCACATGATAAAGGTTCTTAGGGTTGAAAGGCTTTCTCACCTAAAATGAACCAATGTTAAGGAGATATTCTATTGTTGAGGTAAGAGGCGATTACCCAATTCTAATGTTGAGGCAAGAGGCAATTACCCATGCTCTCTAATTGAATGACAAGAGGCGACTACCCATGTAATATGATGTAAGGTCAAGAGGCGATTACCCATGTTCCTTTAAGAGTTGAGATGAATATGAAACTATCCCATGGAAGTTAAGCTTAGCACCGAGTGGACAAGGGGAGATTACCCATGTCCCAAAAACTATGTGCCAACATAGGAGTGTCTAGATAGAGATTATCTAGTTGATCAATATAAGCTAGAAGTTCATGGTCCTTACTTTGGCAAGGAGGACAACCCTTTTTCGGTGTGGGTCAGACAATGGATTCCTTTATAATTGCTCTCATGGTCATATATGTCGGTTAAGGCTACTTCCCACAAGCAAGTTATGATGAACTAAGGTTACTTCAAGGAAATATCTCGTATATGTTTGAGATGATGACATTGTGCATTGACCATGTTTTATGACTCATGTTTTTGAATTGTTTATCTCATCTTTTAGCTTGGTAATTGAACTTCATGAAGGTATCTCTTTTAAGTATGTTTTCAAATGTTTTATGCATGGCTATCATACTTTGTACATATTTTGTACTAACGCATACTCTTTCCTACATTTCCCCAAATGTAGGGTCCGACTGTCAGGGTTCATAGTTTCGTGGCTATGGTGATTCCTCATACTTTGAGGACCGGACATTTATTATTTTCATTCTTTCCTTACTTTCAGTTTCGGAACATGATGTATGGGTTTCGCACAGATTTATTCTTATGTAATATATGGGTTTGAGACGGTGTTTAGATTTCCTCTATGCTTTATGAAACATTGATATATTGAAACTGTCTTTCAATCTTTTTATTCTATTTCTTGTATGATGAAAGCTAAGTGGATTGTGTGAGGCCTCTCAGGGTCTTATATGCCATGTTACGCCGAGGGGCTACCTTGGGTCATGACAAAAAATATCCCGTACTAGGAGTGGTACCTAAGCCAATCGATAATACGTACCCGGCCTACTACTCAACTAACTAAGAGACAATATTTACCAAGCATGATAACCAAGACAACCGATAGTCACACAAGCACAATCACAATAAAAATGAAACACTATAGCACTTAAAAATACAAGTAAAAGAACACTTCATTGCATGAGAGTATGAACAATTCATCATTTCCCATTCAGCCCTTTTGTTTTCCCTAACTTGGATTGTATTGGTTTCGTTATACAGATATTTTACATGCATACATAACATTACATGGAAAACAAGAATCATCACTAACCTCGAGTCAAGCCCGGAATTCTCTAAAGAACTTGAGCTTTTCCCTTGTTAAGAAACCTAACATGTTCTTAGTCTACACACAATAAATATAAATATAATCAGACCCAAATGGCCTAATAACACATGTATTCTAATCAAATCCAAAAATCTGATTCATTCATATGCTAATACCACCTAAATAGGGTATTCCCACCATAAACTCAACCAAAACACTCCCCTAAGTAATTACCACAGATTCTACGCCTTAAAAGTTAATTTCTAAGCTAAGGGAGTAATTAACTTACATTTTACAATGATCACGATGAAAAATAGGTAAAATTCACCCTAGGTCACTCATGCTCTTCCAAATATGTGTTTGAAGAATGATAAGCGTTTTTTGGAAATTTCTACATAAACTGCGACTTACCCATGTTTTTGTGGCCCCAACTCGCTAAAACGGTATCACCGTAGCAGGATCACCCGCTACAGTGAACATTAGTACCCTTTGCAATAACGATATGCGACCCGCCATAATGGCCTGCACATGTCTAAAACTCAAAAATCTTTGTAAAAGTCCCTATTTTGCAACACCATTATGAACCTTGACAATCCAAACTGACCCATTCACGCCATGGCCAATATCGGGAGTTCTACTTACTGGTATTCACTTCTAAAAACCCCTATGAACTACTTAGAATCTTAACTAATATAAAAAACAACCAAACCTTTGATATTTTACCCAATCCATTCATGGATTTCCCTAGGTATCACCTCCTTCAGATTTCATCTAAGACTATCCTAGCCTAAAATTTTAAAGTCACTATTCCAAAAGTTTTTGTACTACATTTCTTTCACCATTCATTTATCCATAAATATTGGAGTAGTTGTTACAATAAATACCAATTGACCCATCGCTCAACTCCAACTGATCAAAAAAGAAAAAAATTGAGGTGATTAAAAAACAGAAGGTAGTGCCTGAATACACAAACAACTCAGTAGACTTGTCCCACATGTCCCTCTTTGTTTTCAAAGTGGCTTCTTCAACCGGATCACTCTTTCATTGAACCTTCACCATCCCAATCTCCTTTGTCCTCAATTTTCAGACATTTCGATCAAGAATAGAAACTGGCTCCTCATCATTCTAAAGGTCTTTATCTATAAAGATTGAATCACACTTGATGATGTATTCCTCATGTCCATGGTAGCTCTTAAGCATACATACATTGAACACTAGATGCACCTCTGAAGCAGTAGGCGACAAAACTAATCCAAAAGCGACTACGCTCGTAGTATCAAGAACTTCAAATGGACCAATATAATTAGGGCTAAGCTTACCTTTCTTGCCAAAAACTATCACACCTTTCATTTGACACTTTCATTAAAAGATGTTCACCAACCTGAAATGCCATGTGTCTTCCATTACGATCAACACACTCTTTTTTTCTTCTCTGTGTTGTCGACAACTTGGTTTGGAGACCCTTTACATTTTCATGAGCCTATCTTACAAATTCAACACCCAAAGGCTTCACATCACCTGCCTCACACCACCATATGAAAAATGTACATCCATTCCCATAAAATGCTTCAAATTGTGCCATGTCTATACTGGAGTGATAACTCTTGTTGTAAGAATATTCACATAATGGTCAGAATTAATCTTGATGGATGTTAAAGTCAATAACACATGCTCTTAACATATAATTTAGAACCTGAATAGTCCTCTCTTACTAACCATCCTTCTGAGGATGAAAGTTGTGCTAAAAGTTAATTGAGGGCCTAAATTATGTAGCTTGCCTAGAACATAGAAGTAAACTCAATTCATCTGCCTGAAATAATAGAATCTGACACCCATGCAACATCACCATCTCTTTGACATAAATCTTAACCAACTATAGGTGTTATAATCAATTATAACAGGAATGAAGTGGGTCGATTTAGTCAACCTATCAACAATGACCCAAATTGAGTCATGCTTCCCCAAGGTCTTAAGGAGTACAACCACGAAATCTATGGCTATCCTTGCGCACTTTCACTCATGAATAGGCATTCCTTGAAGCAATATTCCTGTAGGCATTTGGTGCTAATACTTTACTTTTGGTAATTTTGTCACTTAGACACATAGTTCACTATTTCCCTTTTTATGCTTGGACACAAATAAAGTTTCCTCAAGTCCAGGTACATTGTTATTACACTTGGATGAATCATATATTGTAAATCATGACACTCTATGAATACCTTCCGAATCAAGTCATCAACTCAGAGAATTAAAAATCCACCCTCTAAAACTAAGAACCCCTCCTACATCGAGTGTGGCATCTGGAGTCTCCCCAAACACCAAATTATTCCTAAGCATGTTCAAATTCTTATGCTTAAAGTGGTTAGCCTTGATTTCCTATATAAATGTTTTCCTAACATCAATAGATTCTAGAGTCTGAATATCTCTACCTAAGGGTCGTGTAGACACCCCCAACCAAGCCAAACTACCAATGCTAATTGTCATCCGGCTCAATGCTTTAGCCACCACAGTTTTCTTTCCTAAATGGTACTAGATGGTAACATCATAATTCTTTATCAAGTCCATCCACATCTTCTACCTCATATTTTAATTTTTCTAAGTAAACACATGTTGTAAGTTGTGATGATCTGTGAACACTTTACACTTAAAACCATAAGGATAGTTTCAACAAATCTTAAGTGCAAAAAGTATTGTTGCGAACTATAAATCATGGGTTGGGTAGTTTTTCCCATGAGTCTTCAGTTTCTTTGAAGCATACCATATAAAGTTCCTATCCTACATCAACACAACACCCAAACCTGAATGTGAAGCATGACAAAACACAATAAAGTTTTTACCTTCCATTGACAATGATTGGATAAGATTCGTAGTTAAAAGTACCTTGAGATTTTTGATGATCCCCTCACACTGGTCAGACAACACAAATGGTACCTTCTAATGGGTAAGTCTAGGGAATTTTTTTAGCAATGGAAGAAAAATTCTTAACAAACCTGTGCTAGTAGCTAGCAAGAACCACAAAGTTCCTAGCCTCAGTCACAGAGCAAGGCCTGACCAATTCTTAACTACTTTTATATTTTTGGGACCCGCCATCACCCTTTTTTCCAAAACCACATCCCCCAAGAAGGCCACTAAAGTTAGCCAAAATTCACACTTTTAAACTTAGTATATTTCTTATGTTTCCCTAATATAACTAGAATAATGTGAGGGTTCTTTGCATGCTCCTCTTTACTCTTGGAGTAAATCAGAATAAAATCTATAAACATGATCCCAAAGGAATATCGAAATTTCTTGAAAACACCATTTATCAAACTCATAAAAGTTCTCAGCATATTAGTCAATCCAAAGGATATTACCAAGAACTCGTGATGCTTATATCGACTCCTGAAATTTGTTCCCAAAGATTGACTTATGGACATTATCAAGAAGTCATGAATGACTTATGGATATTACCAAAAACTCATGAAGCCCATATAATGACCATAAGTCAATATTTAAGAACAATGAAGCACCCTGCAACTATTCAAAAAACACATCTAGGCAAGGTAAATGATACATACTCCAGATAGTGACCTAATTAAATTTTTGGTAGTCTATGCACAAACTCATACTACTATCCTTTTATTCTCAAACAAGATCGGATAACCCAATGGTGAAGCAATGAAACCCTTATCTATGAGTTCTTGAAGCTGAAAATTGAGCTATCTCAACTCGTTCAGAGCCATGTGATAAAGAGGGATGGAGATTTGGTGAGTGATTGTCCCAAAATCTACACAAAAATCAATATCTCTATTCGGAGTAATACCAAGCGTATACGCAGTAAATACCTCTTGAGATAATGAAACCACTGAGATTGACTTGATAGAAGGGACTTTGTAATGTCTTCTTGAGGTGATCCAAATGGGACATACAACCCTCCATGACTAGTTTTCTAGCCCCAATAAAAGATATGAACTTTGCTAGCTTAGGCATATACACACCTTTGCACTCTAATCTATCCTTACGTCGAATTTCTAGAGTTATTATCTCGGCATTGCAATTTAGCACAACAAAACAAGGCGACAATGAAGCCATATCAAAGATCACACTAAAGTCTAGCATATCCAAAATTACAAGATCTACCGATTTTTGAAAACCCACAAACATCATAGAGTAAGTATGGTGCATATGGGTTACTACCCAGACTCTCCAATAGGGTAGAATCATGAATAAGGGCATCAAGATGTCACGATCCGAAGCATGCCCTAACTTGGCGCATAGAACCCCGAGGCCCTACACAAGCCACTTAGCATACATCATACAAGATAAAACAAAATTTAGACAGTTTAAAAGACATTTCAAGAAATAAAATTTTATAAATGTAGAGGAAATCTAACATAGTTTCAAAGCCATCTAGTACATCATGTGTGATCGCGACGTAACCCGTACATCACCAACAATACTAAAAAGTAAGGACAATAGGAAATAAAAACATGGTCCTCGGAACATAAAGACTCACCAATCTTCAACTTCTACTAAGTGAACCCTAGGTACGGAGATGCTAATCTGGTGCTTCATACCATACATTTTTAGAAGAATGTAGGAAAGAGTATGCATTAGTACAAATATGTACCAAGAAAGATATTAATGCAAACAAATATGAAATCATTCAAAAAAGACCTTTCATGTCATGCAAAAAACAAGTTAAAACCATAAGATAAGAGGTTAGAAAACATAATCATAATCATAGTTAATGCAAGTATAAACTCATCGCATAACACTTGTGAAATACTTCTTGAAGTAACCTTAGTTCATCATTATTGTGGGAGATTTACCTTTAACAAACATTTAAGACTATTTGAGCTATTAACATGGAATTCGGTGTCTACCCCACACCGAAAAAGAGGTGTTCTCACTTGCCAAGATAAGAGACATGAACTTCTAGCTTATGTGGATCTACTAGCCAATGTCTATCTAGACAACCTATTATGGGACATGCATAATCACCACTTCTCCACTTAGTGCTAAGCGTAAATACCACAGAATATTCTTTAGTCTTATCTTATCTTAACATTCATGAGACATGAGTAATTACCGCTTGTCTTATCATTGGAGGTCATGGGTAATTGCCTCTTGCCTTATTATCCATGGAAGGGTACATCAAGTAGCCAATCCAACCTAAGTTTCATTAGAATATCTAAGTCTAGATTCAAAGTTTAGATGAGAAAACATTTTAACTCTAAGAATCCTTTATGTGAGAAAACCCTTTCACAATCATGCTTTCATGTGTATATCTGAGAAATCCTTTAACAGCAACAACATGGATGCTTTACTCTCAAGGCAACTTAAATCATTTTTCATTAATTTCATAAAGAACATTCATATCTTCATAAACTCATCTTTCATAGTTCAAAACCCACATTACATCATCATAGCTTAGAAAACATGGGTTATGCATGGGTTCATGGTGATTCATCTTAAAAACATGGAATTATCTCAATTCATGCGTAATAGTTCATAAAATAATCAATTGAATTAACATTGAAAGGAACCAATGACATGGAAGAAAACCCTAACTTAAATTAGAGATTTCTAACTTGTAAATTGGAGAATTTAGGAACCCTATGGAGGAAAGAGATCCATAGTTGAACACTATCATACCTTAATTCCAAGAGCTTACAATTAGTGGTGGAATTTAGGCTTGACATGAAACCCTAGTCTTCTTCTTCAATCATTTAAATAGAGAAATATTTGAGAGGATGAACTTGTTTTTCTCTTAGCAATTTGAGAGAATGAATTGGATTAGGAAGTTTTGAAGGTAAAACGTTTTATATAGGGCCGCTAATAGAAACTAAAACAACATAGTATTGGGTTAGAATAATTAGGAAAAGACCCAAAAGCCCTTCTTATAAATAAATGCCGACCTCAACAACGGCCAGACCTACAGTCTATTTTTTTACCATAAACCATCATGGTTAGTCGTGGGTCAGATCAGAGACAACTAGATTCGGACCCCCAACGACGGACCCATGTACGGTCTGTAGGTTCACCTATGAGCAGTAAATCTTAGTCGTGGGTCTCAACTTTTGGTTCTAGAATTTATCTATGTCAGGGACTCACCTACAAGACGTAGCTACTCGTTCATGGGATGACAGACCATCCTGGTGAACCGTAGAAACATACTAAAATTTGACATTTTTGAAAGCTGAGACTAGCCAACCACGGCCCCTACCTACATTCCGTGAACTGACCTACGAACCGATGGTGGCTCCGTCTGTGATAGCATCAGAGTGTTTGGAAGACTTTAACTTTAAATCTTTTTGAATCCGAGGAGTTAGATTATCTCCCTGTTGGGAACATTCATCCTCGAATGAGATTCAAGACATCATAAGAAAGGTAGGAACTTAACCTAACAGTCCAACATGAATGTGATCATATAAATGCACATATCCAAGGAGGAAACATCAACTCCAAGTTAAAGAATGCTCGAAACATCATCTCATGAAGTCTGTATGCAACTCATACTCAAATGCATATAAACATGCAAATATCAATCAAGTTAACTTTTTTTCTAAATGAGAAAATCATGGGAATATCTAAACACATTACACCATAAGACTAAACCATGAGCAACTAAATACCTCAAGCTAGAGTAGGGACAGAAGGAAAGAAATGAGGATAACGAGATATCATATCGGCCTAAGCCTCCCAAGTAGAACTCTAAACTAACTAATTCCTCCATAGAACCTTTACAGAAGCAACTTCCTTGTTTCTCAACTTCTAACCTGCCATTCTAAAATATCAACAAGAACTTCTTCATAAGAAAGATTCTCCATAACTCACAAACCTACTAAGGGAACTATAGATGTCGGATCTCCAATGCATTTCCTCAACAAGGAGACATGGAAAACTTGATGCATTGATGTCAAGTCATTAGGCAGGTCAAGTTCATAAGAAACATTACCAATACGTCTCAAAATCTAATATGGGCTCACATAACGGGGACTAAGCTTCCCTTTCTTTCAAAATTTCATCACACCCTTCATGGGTGAAATTTTCAAGTAGACCCTATCATACACATTGAATTTAAGATCCCTTCTTATAATATCGCCATATGACTTTTTTCAACTTTGAGCCATTTTAAACCTTTCTCTCATAAGCCAAACTTTCTCCATAGCATCTAGCACCAACTAGGGACTCATCAACGCAACTTCACCAACTTCAAACCAACCTATAGAAAATTTACACCTCCTACCATATAGATCCTAAAAATTGAGCCATTACAATGCTTGAGTGATAGCTATTATAATACACAAATTCAATTAAAGGTAGGTGATCATCCCAATTACACTTGAAGTCAATTACACATGCTCTTAACATATCTTCAAAATTTTGGATAATATGCTCCATTTTCCCATCAGTTTGTGGATGAAAGGACATACTATGCATAAAATGAGTACTAAGACCCCTTTGGAAAGATTTCTATGACTGAGAAGTGAATTAGGTACCACGATCTAAGATAATGGCTAGGGGAACTCAGTGAAACCTAACTATTTCCCTCAAATACAACTTAGATTAGTCCTCCGCCGAATAAGAAAAACTAACAAGAATGGCATGAGGTGATTTCATCATTCGATCTACAAGAACCCAAATCGAGTCTACTGTCACTGCGTGCGGTGTAAACCGGTAATGAAGATGATATTCAAATCATCCCACTTCCAAGTAGAAATACTGATATCTTGAGATAAACCTCCCGGCTTTTGACGCTCTACTTTTACTTGTTGACAATTAAGGCACTTAGCCACAAATTGTGCAATAACCTTCTTCATCCCAATCCACCAATAGATCTTTTGTAGGTCACGGTACATCTTGGTGGCGATGGCTCTCGGGTGAATGGAATATTGATAACTATGGGCTTCTGATATGATTTTCCCTCTCAAGTCATCATTATTAGGAACACACAAACGACCTTGTTACCTAAGCACACCATCTCCCCCTTGGGAGAAAGCCTCTACGGACTTTTTAAGTACTGTTTCCTTCAATTCTAACAAAGTGGGATCAAGCTATTGCTTGGTTTTCACATCTACCACAAAAGATGATTCTGAACCATTGTGAACCGTTAAACCACCTTTGGTAGAGTCAACTAACCGTACACTCAATCAAACCAATCTATGAACATCTCAAGCCAATTCCTTTTTATCATCTTCAATATGAGCATCACTACCCATCGATAACCGACTAAGAGCATCCACCACCACATTTGCCTTACAGGGGTGATGGAGAAAACTCATATCATAGTCCTTTAGTAACTCAAGACACCTTCTTTGGCGAAGATTCAAATCTTTATGTTTAAGCACATATTGCAAACTCTTGTGGTTGGTAAAGACATCTACATGTACACCATATAAGTAATGCCTCAAAATCATTAGACCAAACACAATTGTCGCTAGTTCAAGGTCTTGGGTAGGATAATTCTTTTCATGAATCTTAAGTTGCCTTGAATCATAGGCAATGACTTTCATATTTGCATAAGGACACATCCTAACCCAATTCTTGAAGAATCGCAATAAACAACAAATTCGTCAATTCCTTTCGGTAAAGTCAACACTCGAGCGGTAGTAAGTCTATCTTTCAATTCTCGAAAACTCTTTTTACATGCTTCGGACCATATGAACTTAAACTTCTTTTGGGTCAATGCCTTTAATGGAGAGAAAATCGAAGAAAACCCTCCACAAACCTTCTATAGTACCAGCCAAACCCAAGAAACTTCTAATATCCAAAGGGGATAGAGGTGTAGGCCAACTCTTAACCGCATCCGTATTCTTAGGATCTACCTTAATAACCTTACTAGAAACAATATGACCAAGAAAAGCTACAGACCTTAACCAAAACTCATATTTGCTAAAATTTGCAGAGAGTTGTTGGTCCTTGAGGACTTCCAACACAATCCTCAAATGATCTGTATGCTCGTCTTCACTTCTTGAGTAGATCAATATATTGTCAATGACACAATCACAAATATATCAAGCTATTGTCTAAATACCCTATTCTTAAAATCCATAAATGTGGTTGGAGCATTAGTCAAGCCAAATGACATTACCAAAAACTCATAATGACCAGAACGAGTTCGAAAATTTGTCTTCAGAATGTCATCTTCTTTCACCCTTAATTGGTTATAACCCGAACGAAGGTCAGTCTTAGAGAAGTAACTTGCTCTTTGAAGTTGATCAAACAAATAATCTATCCTTGGGAGAGGATATTTTTTCTTAACGGTAACCTTATTCAATTGCCGGTAGTCAATACGCATACGAAGTGAACCATATTTCTTTTAAACAAAAAATACTAGAGCACCTCATTGAGAGATACTCGGTATTATCAAACCCTTACCAAACAAAATTTTCAACTGATCCTTTAGCTCTTTAAGTTTTGCGAGAGCCATTCAGTAAAGAGGAATAGAGATACATTGCATATCTTGGAGAAAGTCAATACCAAAGTCTATTTCTCTTTCGGGAGGAACACAGTATAAATCATCGGGAAACACTTCCAAAAACTCATTGACAATGGGGACCAACTAAAATGTAGGGTTTTTGAAATCCATATTCCTCACCCTAACTAGATGGTATATGCAACCCTTGGAGATCATCTTTCTAGCTTTAAGACAAGAAACAAACTAACTCTTACGCATAGAATTTCCCCTTTCCACTCTAGGATGGGTTCATTTGGAAACTGAAACTTGACTACTCGGGTATCACAATCAATAGAAGCATAACATGAATACAGCCAATAAATACCAAAGATAACATTAAAATCTAGCATATCAAGCTCTACAAGATCAACATGAGTAACTTTGAGGGACAAGGAGACTGGAAAATTTCTATAGACCCTATTAGCGACATTAGAATCACCAATGGGAGTAGAGATATAAAAAGGTTCTAACAACACAACAAAAAGAATATGGCGTCACAAAAGACAAGGTAGAACTAAGGTCAAGTAAAATATAAACATCGACTTGGATGACTTTTAATATACCGGTAACCATATCAGAAGAACCCTCTTACTCACGATGAGTCTAAAGTTCGCAGAATAGGTTTTAATTCTGATTTTCACTAGATCCTGATGAAGGGTAAGGTGGAACCAATCGGCGATTATCTCCATCATTCTTAGCAACTGAGGGACAATCCCTTATCTTGTGATCTGGCTTGAAACAACCAAAAAATGCTTTAGAACCGGCTAGACATTTACCCTCATGCTTTCTTCCACACTTGGAGCAAGTAAACAATGAAGATCCACCACCATTCCCTCTTTTATTTTTAGGGTTAGAAACCCTATCTTTTTTTAACTTAAGAGGAGCATTGGAGGAACCCTTGATCGGAAGACCTTTTTCGGAATATAGAATGGCCATGTCCATTGGACCTTGAATGTGAAAAGTCACCATCACTGATCTTGGACCTCTTTGTCTCCCTAGACCTCTCCTTGAGTTTCTCCTATTTAATTTGTTAAGCATTTACCATGAGATGTGAAATATCAATATCATTGATAAGAATAGTGGTACGGCATTCCTTAACCACCAGTTCAGACACACCCCAAACAAATGTACTCATTCTTTCCCTAAGATCGACAACCATAGTAGGAGCATATCAAGAAAATTCTGTGAATTTCAAAGCATATTACTTCACACTCATACTTCCTTGACAAAGGTTTATTAATTTAAGCACCATTTCCTTCCTCATCTAAAGGGGAAAGAACCTACAGAGGAGAGGACCCGCATGATCCGCCCTCCATTCCTACCATTGGTTGAACCAAACTTGAGCAACACCCTTAAGTTCGTGAGCGGCCAATTACACCTTTTTGACTGGCGTTACTCCCATATGCATCAACACCTTATACACTTAATCAATGAACTCTTGAGGGTCTTCCTCAACCGTAGAACCATGAAACTCTGAAGGATTCATTCTTGTAAATTATCTCTCTTTACTTGTCGTCGTACCCACATTATGGTCACGGGGACCACAACCTCCCTATTTTCTTGAGGCATCATGGCTTAAGCAAACACTTGAAAAGTAACCCTAAACTCCACATTAGTCACTTGTTCGGCCAAAGGATCGACCGAAACTTGAGGAGCTTTTCTTTCCATATTCTCTCTTGCATTCCTTCTATCATATTCCCTTCGTGTGGCCATATCTTGTGGGGCATCATATAAGGATTAGGAGAGAGACATTATAGAGTTAAACTTTATCGCATGACTTTAGAGTTATGAAAGTAGTGGAGTTTCCTAAACATCTTACACCCTCTTATTCATAAATGTGGCGTGCTTCACACTCGTGAACAAGACTTTATTCGACATATCTTATGAGACTTCCTAAGACATTTCTAAACCTTGCTCTCTGACTACCAAGTTTGTCACGACCCAAAGCAGGCCCTAGGCGTAACATGGTGTATGGGACCCCGAGAGGCCCTACACAAGCCACTTTGCATACATCATTCAATATAAAACTAAATTTAG
>JAJOOI010017683.1:0-38540 GCA_029582585.1 Solanum bukasovii
ACCTGAACTGCCTAATGGATCCACTAGTCTAATTTGAAAAGGATTCATCTAAAAAGTATGAACCTCTTCTACCCATGATGGCTACATGGTTCTATGAGGGTTGTGGGTTCTTTGAACGCTCCCCCAATTCGGTGCTCAATACTATTTCCAAAAATGTACTGGCTCTTATATTTTTAAAACATATTTCTTCCTGCTGATATGAGATAATTACTCAAAAACTTAGCTCAAAGGCTATCTTGGAAATCTCAGTTTCCTCTCTTTCTTTATGAAAACTAGCTCGAAGGCTCTTTGGAAATCTCAGTTTCCAATCTTGTTTAAATGTGAAAACATTTCTTTAAAACTTCTTTGGGAATACTTAGTTCCCTAATAATTTTTGAGAAATGAACTCAACTTTATACTCTTGGCTTAACTTGAAACTTTATACTCTTTACTTAACTTGAAACTTAAGCCTTAAAATGAAGTTAAAACGCTCAATGAAGACTCTTGGAAAACCTTAAAGACTTGCTTCTTGACTTCTAGACTTGACTCTAACTTCACTTGACTTTGATCCGAACTTTCCTCGAATTAGATTATGAATTCAAGGGTAATGATCTCATGTTTATGAGTGAGTTCTTGACGTTTAGACGTACCTTGGAGTGTTGAAAACAACTATGAAACATAGGTACATTACCAAGGAACATGCATGAAAAAGTGAATGAATGGGAAAGATTGGCGTCCT
This sequence comes from Solanum bukasovii, assembly GCA_029582585.1. NCBI lineage: Eukaryota > Viridiplantae > Streptophyta > Magnoliopsida > Solanales > Solanaceae > Solanum > Solanum bukasovii. The sequence continues at coordinate 719 of JAJOOI010017683.1, forward strand.
TGGCGGTCTGAGAGGCGCGGGGCGCCAGACTTCAGACTTCAGAGAGGCATGCTGGGCGCTCTGATAGGTGCGCCGCCCCAAGGGCTGGACTTCAGAGTCCCTTTTGGGGGGCACTGGCTGGCGCGACGCCCCAGCCCTTTTTCCCGAAAATTCAACTTTTCTCCTTAGTTTCTCTAACTCTAAACCTTCTAAACTTCAAAGTTTCCAGCCCCAAACAATTAATATCATAAAACCCCTCAACATACACTAGATTCAACTCGAAATCACAACCAGAAACATGTACCAAGACAACAAGGAACTTCAACAACACAACCAACAACTTCAACAAACACAACCAATCTTTTCTCATAATTAAAACGAGTTTGGCATGTGGGGGAAAGAACCAACCCAACACTATGATCTCACATACCTAAATAGGGATCACCCCCGATGAAAACCACGACGATCTTTGACGAATCTAGCTTCTTCTTCTCTTTCTCCTCTTCTTTCTCTCTTCACTCAAAAACCCTTACTCTCACTTTTCAAAGGGGAAACTGATTTAAAATCAGTTTAAACCCTTAATATAACCAAAAGAAATGGTTAGGGAAAAGACCAAAATACCCTTACAAATTCGGACTAAACTACCCTGTGCCAACAGCCCAACTTCCAAAGGGTATAACTCACTCGTACGAACTCGGAATCGAGCAAACTCGGCGGCGTTGGAAAGATCATTCCAAAAATAACTGGAAACACACCTAACTCATCCTGAGCTACGAGTTATGACTGTTCAAAGTTGACCAAAAACTCACTTTTTTCCCCATACTTAACCAATTCCCAGATTTGAATTCCTTCCAAAAACAAAGACTATTTCCAATTACAAGCTTTTTCATAGTTATTTCAAATTGCACGATGTTACAATATCTCCCCCTTGGGGACATTCTTCCTCGAATGAGATTACTCTTACTAGGCTAAGGGTGTAATATCAAACTCAAACACCCAACAAGCAACGAGGGCAACAACAACAACAACAACATGCTCACTATAAATTAAAGAGCACTAAGAAGGAAATTAATACCTTGATCTGCATTTCCTCCAGATTCAAAGAGATGTGGATATCTCTTCTTCATGTCCTCTTCGGCTTCCCAAGTAGCTTCCTCAAAAAATTGGTTCCTCCAAAGGACCTTGACTGATGCTACATCGTTTGTTCTCAACCTACGAACTTGGCGACCCAAAATATGAACAGGAATCTCCACATAAGATAAGATATCATTGATCCTAATACTTTCAGTTGGTAGGATCAATGAAGGATCAATGAAGGATCGCCTATGCACTTCTTCAACATAGAGATGTGAAATACCGAATGAACCGCTGCTACTTCCTGTGGCAGCTCCAACTCATAAGCAATATTGCCAATCCTCTTGGCTATGCGGTAAGGTCCAATATACCGGGGACTAAGTTTCCCCTTCTTACCAAACCTCATAACCCCCTTCATGGGTGAAACTTTCAAATATACCCAATCATCTACTTCAAATTCTAACGCCTTCGTAACATCAATGTAGGATTTTTGACGACTCAGTGCCATTTTCAACCTCTCTTGAATCACTTTCACCTTCTCAATAGCTTGGTGAACTAAATCTGGTCCTATCAACCCTGCTTCACCAACTTCAAACCATCCAATAGGAGATCTACATCTTCTTCCATAAAGAGCTTCATATGGAGCTATCTGGATGCTAGAGTGATAATTATTGTTGTAGGCAAACTCAATGAGAGGTAGGTGGTCATCCCAACTCCCTTTGAAATCAATTACACAAGCCCTCAACATATCTTCTAAAGTCTGAATAGTGCGCTCTGCTTACCTATTAGTCTGAGAATGAAAGACAGTGCTTAAGTTCAGCTTCGAACCCATGCCTTTCTGAAAAGATTTCCAAAACTGTGCAGTAAACTGTGCACCTCTATCTGAAATAATGGAGACTGGGACTCCATGAAGTCTCACCACCTCTTGAATATATAACTTGGCATAATCTTCTGCTGAATTGGTAGTTTTTACTGGCAGAAAATGAACTGACTTTGTCATTCTATCGACAATTACCCAAATAGAATCATGTTGTCTGCGAGACCTTGGCAACCCTGTGATGAAATCCATATTGATCATCTCCCACTTCCATTCCGGAAGTTCTATCCTCTGAGCCAAAGCACCGGGCATTTGGTGCTCGACTTTCACTTGCTGGCGATTTGGACACTTAGCAACAAACTCTGCAATGCCCTTCTTCATGCCATTCCACCAATAAACTTCTCTGAAGTCACGATACATCTTTGTGGAACCCAGATGAATGGAATATCTGAAGCTATGAGCTTCCTCCATAATCCTTTCTTGGAGTCCATCTACCATAGGTAACACAATCTACCATGATACCTCAATACGCCATCTCCCCCTTGTTCAAAAGCTAATACTCTTTTCTTTTGAACATTTGCCTTCAACTCAAGCAAAATGGGATCTTGATCTTGTTTCTCTTTCACTTCTGACACTAATGATGACTCGGCCCCGCTTGTCACTTTTATTCCTCCTTCTGCGGAATCTATAAGTCTGACTCCCAGGTGTGCTAGTCTGTGCACATCTCTTGCTAACTCTCTCTTTCATTCTTCAATATGGGCAGTGCTACCCATAGACAACCTGCTTAAAGAATCAGCAACAACATTAGCCTTACCTTGGTGGTATAGAATACTCAGGTCATAGTCCTTGAGTAACTCTAACCACCTCATCTATCTGAGATTAAGCTCTTTCTGAGTAAGCACATATTGAAGGCTCTTGTGATCAGTAAATACATCAACATGCACACCATACAAGTAATGACACCATATCTTCAAATCGAACACTACAGCAGCCAAATCTAAGTCATAGGTTGGGTAGTTCTTCTCATGAACCTTCAACTGTCTAAAGGCATAAGTTATAACCTTGCCATTCTACATTAAGACACAACCCAAACCAACTCTAGATGCATCACAACACACTACAAAACCTTGAGTACCTTCTGGTAAAGTCAAAACTGGAGCAGTAATCAATCTCTTTTTCAACTCCTGAAAGCTTTTCTCACAAGCTTCAGACCATTGAAATTTCACTGTCTTCTGAGTCAACTTGGTCAAAGGAGATGCAATAGACGAGAACCCTTCTACAAACCTTCTATAATAGCCAGCTAAATCCAAGAAACTCCTAATATCGGTTGGAGATGTGGGTCTAGGCCAATTCTGCACTGCCTCAATTTTCCGAGTATCAACCTTAATTCCATCACCAGACACAATGTGGCCTAGGAATGCCACCGACTCAAGCCAAAACTCACACTTAGAGAACTTGGCATACAACTCCTTATCTTTCAAAGTCTGAAGAACTATTCTGAGATGACTAGCATGATCTTCTTCATTCCTTGAATAGATTAGTATGTCATCAATAAAGACAATAACAAATATATCTAAATAAGGTTTGAAAACTCTATTCATAAGGTCCATGAAAGTTGCCGGTACATTGGTCAAACCAAAAGACATGACCAAAAACTCATAATGACCGTATCTGGTTCTGAAAGTTGTCTTTGGAATATCACATTCCCTTACTCTTAATTGATGATAGCCTGATCTGAGGTCAATTTTCGAAAAACAGGTGGCACCCTGAAGCTGATCGAAAAGATCATCAATCCACGGAAGAGGGTACTTATTCTTGATGGTAACCTTATTCAACTGGCGGTAATCTATACACATTCTAAGGTAACCATCTTTCTTTCTCACAAACAAGACCGGAGCGCCCCAAGGTGAGACACTTGGTTGAATAAAACCCTTATCTTAGAGATCTTTCAACTGCTCTTTCAACTCTTTCAACTCTGTCGGTGCCATTCTATAAGGCGAAATAGAGATGGGACGAGTATCAGGAATGAGATCTATGTCGAACTCTATCTCTCTCTCAGGAGGAATTCCGGGTAGGTCATCAGGAAAAACTTCTGGAAACTCTCTTACTAAAGGAACTGACTGAAAATGAGGTATCTCAACACTAGAGTCATTAACTCGGACTAAGTGATAGACACAACCCTTCGAAACTAACTTTCTTGCCTTAAGGTATGAAATGAAACGACCCTTAGGCACTGCTGAACTACTACTCAACTCTATGACTGGCTCACTCGAAAATTGAAACTTGACCACTCGAGTTCTACAATCTATTGATGCATAACAAGCATGAAGCCAATCCATACCCAGAATGACATCGAAATCTACCATGTCTAACTCAACTAAATCAGCCATGGTGCTCTTGCGATTGATAGAAACAAGACAATCACGATAGACTCTTTCTGCTAGAATAGACTCCCCAACAGGTGTAGAGACACAAAAGGGTTCACAAAGTCTTTCAGGAAGAACATCAAACTTATTTGCAACATAAGGAGATACAAAAAATAAACTTGCTCCTGGGTCTAGCAAAGCATACACATCAAAAGCAAAGACTTTGATCATACCAGTGACAACATTTGGAGAGTTCTCTTGCTTATGGAGACTGGTGATCGCATAGAGGCGGTTTTCTCCTCCGCCGGTACTAGAAGTAGCTTCTCTAGGTGTCCTCCTGTCTGGGGGAGCAACTGAAAAAGACTGTGCTCTATTGCCCCCATTACCCTGCATGTTCTTTGGACACTCTCGCATGAAATGTCCATTCTGACCACACTTGAAACAACCAATGGAGCCCTTACGACAAATACCTGAGTGGTTCCTACCACACTTGGCGCAGGCAGGAGGCTTACTACCCCATTGTGCCACACTACCCGAAGATTGTGATGGTCTAGCCTTGAAGTCCTTCGAATTCTGGCCATTAAATTCACCTCTGTATCTGGGTGCAAGAGCCCTAGCAGATGATGGATCAAGTCCCTTTTGCCTTTGTTGAAAGGACGGACGGTTCGCATAATCTTTCTGCTGCCCGGACTCATTACCGGTCTTAGCTCTCTTATTTCGGAACTATTCTCTGTCCCTCAGCTTCTCTTATTCAACCTGCTGCACATAAACCATCAACCTTGATATGTCCATGTCCACGATAAGCATTACAGCCCTACCTTCCTTACTCGACAACCGAGACAGCCCGGCAACAAATAAGCTCATTCTACTCCTCATGTCTGAGACCATCTCCGGAGCATAGCGGGATAGTTGTGTGAACTTTAGACTGTACTCATGAACACTTAAAGAATCCTTCTTAAGTGTGAGGAACTCATGTACCTTGGCCTCTTTCAATTGTCGAGGAAAGAAACACCCCAAGAAAGCTTCCTCAAAACAGGCCCAACTCGCAGGTGGTGCATTCTCAACTCTGCCCGATTTTCACTGGTCGAACCAAGTTCTAGCAACATCTTTCAATTGATACGCAGCTAATTCAACCCACTCAGTATCTGCCACATGCATCACATCAAAAATCTTCTTCATCTCCTCAATGAAGTTCTCTGGATCCTCATTAGTGCTCGAACCCAGGAAACTCGAAGGATTCATCCCCAAGAACTCACGAATCCTTGAAGTGTCAGCTCCTTCATGTCGAGCTCCCCTTTGCTGACCAATCTGATTAATTACAGCTTGACTCAGAATTCTAATTGTCTCTCTGAACTCGGCATTAGAAACTTCCCTTTGATGTTGCACTCCAGGTGCAAAAGGTAACTCTTGCTCCTCAACATAACGTCTAGGAAGACGCCCTCTGCCAACTCTTCGTGGAGGCATGACTATCTGAAACACGCGCAAGCATGAATTAGAAAGAAACTTTATAGAGATAAACTCTAATACACGAGATGAGTGTGAAAGAAATGAGAAATCTTCCTAAATGTTGCAGCCTCTTAATTATAGATGTGCCGCGGTTCACACCGCTAACTAGGACTCTACAAACACGGCCTCATAGACTCCCTAGGAATCTTAAACTTTGTGCTCTGATACCAAGTTTGTCACGCCCCGAGCCTACACCCTGGGAGGGACCGGAACTCGGAGACTATTGTTGGCCCCAAGCGAACCCTTGACCTGGCTTTCTTAACTCAACAGAAACCTAACTCAACAGAATAACTTAATACAATGAAAGGTCATAACATAACTCAACTGATAAAATCTAGCCAAAAAGGCAACTCGAGTCTCAAAAATAAAATATAATATATTTACATAGATGAGAGACTCAATACAAACTGACTGACTGTCTATTAAGCCTTTATAACACTGAGATGGATGTTAGGACAGACCCCGCAACATCCTAATAAAACCAAAACTAAGAACAAAAACTAACAGAGTCCTCCAGAAAATAAGGAAGCCCACCGCTGACTCTGGAGTGCTCAGCTGGATCAACGGCGTGCTGAATGCGGATCCTGGGTACCTGCGTCTCCATCATCATAAGATGTAGGCCAACTTGCATCAATGCAATAAATGTACGAGTATGCGAGCTGGAAAGATAAACAACATAGGCTAGAAAGAAACTGAATAACTTACCTGGCTCAACTCAACTCAACCTGTCTAACTCATTTCAATATAAGGCAATTTAAATCAAGTGCAATATAAAGAAAAGTTGTTTAAAACATCCTATAAACTATGTGTGTATACAAAGATACAATAAGCCTGAGATGTATGTAGAAATCCAAATGAACTAATGTATATAAAAATACAATAATTGTTGTGGGATTTTCTCTAACCGACAACCATCACATAAGAGCTATACTGATGATACAGCGATCAACCCCAAGCTGCCAGAGCATCCTATACCCGGCCAAAGGTATAGGACCTGAACTGCCTAATGGATTCACTAGTCTAATTTGAAAATGATTCATCTAACAAGTATGAACCTCTTCTACCCATGATGGCTACATGGTTCTATGGGGGTTGTGGTTTCTTTGAACGCTCCCCCAATTCGGTGCTCAATACTACTCCCAAAAATGTACTGGCTCTTATATTCTTAAAACAGATTTCTTCCTGCTGATATGAGATAATTACTCAAAAACTTAGCTCAAAGGCTATCTTGGAAATCTCAGTTTCCTCTCTTGCTATATGAAAACTAGCCCGGAGGCTCTTTGAAAATCTTAGTTTCCAATCTTGTTTAAATGTGAAAACATTTCTTTAAAACTTTTTTGGGAATACTTAGTTCCCTAATAACTTTTGAGAAATGAACTCACCTTTATAATCTGGCTTAACTTGAAACTTTGTACTCTTTACTTAACTTGAAACTTGAGCCTTAAAATGAAGTTAAAACGTTCGATGAAGACTCATGGAAAACCTTAAAGAATTGTTTCTTGACTTCTAGACTTGACTCTAACTTCAATTGACTTTGATTCGAACTTTCCTCGAATTGGATTATGAATTCAAGGGTAATGATCTCATGTTTACGAATGAGTTCTTGACGTTTAGACGTACCTTGGAGTGTTGAAAATAACTATGAAACATATGTACATTACCAAGGAACACGCATGAAAAAGTGGGGAATGAATGGGAAAGATTGGCGTCCTTGGCGCTTTGAGAGGCGCGGTGCGCCAAACTTCACACTTCATAGAAGCCTACTGGGCGCTTTGCTAGGCGCACCGCCCCAAGGGCTGGACTTCAGAGTCCCTTTTGGGGGGCGCTGGCTGGTGCGACGCCCCAGCCCTTTTTCCAGAAAATTTGAATTTTCTCCTTTGTTTCTCCAACTCTAAACCTTATAAACTTCAAAGTTTCCAGCCCCAAACAATTAATATCATAAATCCCCTCAACATACACTAGATTCAACTACAAATCACAATCGAAAACATGTACCAAGACAACAAGGAACTTCAACAACAAAACCAACAACTTCAACAAACACAACCAACAACTTCAACAAACACAACCAATCTTTTCTCGGAATTAAAACGAGATTGGCATGTGGGGGAAAGAACCAACCCAACACTATGATCTCACATACCTGAATAGGGATCATCCCCGACGAAAACCACGACGATCTTTGACGAATCTAGTTTCTTCTTCTCTTTCTCCTCTTCTTTCTCTCTTCACTCACAAACCCTTACTCTCACTTTTCAAAGGGTAAACTTATTTAAAACCAGTCTAAACCCTTAATATAACCAAAAGTAATGGTTAGGGAAAAGACCAAAATACCCTTACAAATTCGGACTAAACTGCCCTGTACCAACTGCCCAACTTCCAAAGGGTATAACTCACTCGTACGAAGTCAAAATCGAGGAAACTTGATGGCGTTGGAAAGATCATTCCAAGAGCTTTCCAAACATAACTGGAAATACACTTAACTCATCCTGAGCTAGGAGTTATGACTGTTCAAAGTTGACTAAAAACTCACTTTTTTCCCATACTTAACTAATTCCCAGATTTGAATTCTTTCAAAAAAAAGAATATTTTCAATTACAAGCATCTTCATAGTTATTTCAAATTGCACGATGTTACAGTAGTAATGGTTCTGCACCGGAATGTTTGTGTGGGTGTCAATCGCGACGATCTGGGTCGTGACAAAGTTGGTATCAGATCGCTAGGTTCGATGATCTCAATATACCAAAACAAGTCTAGTAAAGACTTACAGAACGGTATAGAGACGTTTGTATTTTTCTTCAAGAGGCTATCAAACTTTAGGAAATCTCTCTGTTTTCTTCTCCTTTCGTGCTATTGCTTGATTCCAATTGGTATATGGCGATCCAAATTGGTATCTAATTTCCTTCCCTCTTCTTTCTGCAAATGGTTAACACACAATACAATGGCGTCAGACCCATAGCCCCCATCAATGATTCCGTAGAGGAGTCCACAGCCAGAGGCTATTGTCGAGGCAAGGGTAGGGGAAGATGAAGAGGGAGAGTCCGAGGAAGAATGGCACCCGCCAGGGGTGGAGTCCCAGCTGAGAATGTTCCTAGGGAAGAGGCCCCTCTTGCACCCCAAGAAGAGTTAAAAGAGAATGTGGAAATCGAAGATAAGGAAGATGTTGGACCAAAAGAGGATGCACATGTTGGGAATACCGACATTCCTCCCATAGACTCAGTGTTAGCTCAACAGATCATGGGCTTTTGAAGGGGTTGGTCGGCCCCGGAGTCCTTCCCACAGTGCAAGTGGCTCAACCACCTAGTGTTAGCTCAACAGATCATGACCTTTTTAAAGGGGTTGGTCAACCCCGGAGTCCTTCCTACAGTGCAAGCAACTCAACCACCGGCCAACCACACCATTGCTGCTATTGTTCCCAAGGTGGATGGAGCACCAGGCATTGATGCCTTCTTCCGTCCCTTATTGGGTCCTGTGATGACTGGTACTAAGCATGAGATGTTGACTAAGTTTCTGAAATTAAAGTCGCTTGTGTTCCATGGTTCTGAGAGTAAGGATGCCTATGAGTTCATTTTAGATTGCTATGAGAGGCATCACAAGTTGGGAATTATACACCAGCATGGAGTAGAGTTTGTGACCTTTCAGCTTCAAGGTGAGGCTAAGCAGCGGTGAAGGGCCTATGTGGAATGCAGATCGTCAGTCTTTCCCCCACTTACTTGGACGCAATTCCATGCACTGTTCCTGGAGAAGTATATGCCCTGGACATTGAGAGATCACAAGAATGATGAGTTTATGGCTTTGGAGCATGGTGGCATGACCGCAGTTTCCTATGAAGCGAAGTTCCATGCCTTGTCCAGATAAGCTACCCAGTTGGTAACTTCAAAGGAAGAGAGGATTCATCTATTCGTCAAGGGATTGAATCCCGAGTTACAAGTATTGTTTGTTCACATAACCTCTACAGGTAAAAGTTTTAATGAGGAAGTGGAAGCAGTTCAACGTGATGGGCAGGCCAAGGCTTTGGCTAAGGAGCCCAAGAGCATAGGTAACTTTCATGGTTCCTACTCCAGAGGTTCAGTTAGGCCGACACTTGCAGCCCGGTCAATTCAGTTAGTCATGCCCGCTTTTACAGTTGGTTACTCAGGAACTCCACAACAGAATTCCATTCGGGATAGTCAGGGATTCGGACCTGGGTCGGGCAACAGGTTGTCTTTTGCCCGCAGTTGTTACAAGTGGAGAACCTGGGCACATGAGGAGAGATTATCCCCATCCGCGTATGTCTGACCCCGTGCAGCAGCAGACTAAAGCAGTGGTACCAGTGGGCAGTGATAGTAATGGTAGAGGATGTCCATAAGGTGGGCAATAAGGAAATCAGTGAGGTCGTGGAGGCCGGAGAAATGGTAATGCAGGTAGAGGAGCAGTGCAACCAGGAAAGGAGGTTGCTCGTCCTGATAATAGGTCTCAGTGTTATGCCTTTACGGGCAAGATCGAGGCTGAGGTGTTTGATGCAGCGATCACAGGTACTATTCTTGTCTATGATCGTATGACTACTATTTTTTTATCCGAGTTCTACTTATTCATATGTGTCAGTTTAGTTTGCCTTGGGATTTAATGCGGCTTGTGATGTACTTGATGCCCTCATCCATGATTATACCCCAGTTGGAGAGTCTGTCATAGTCACCCATGTGTATCGTGCTTGTCCTGTTTTGTTTATGGGTTTTCAAACTTGGGCTGATTTGGTTATTCTGGATATGACTGACTCTGATATAATCTTATACATGACGTGGTTGTCTCCCTATTATGTTTTGTTTAATTGTAATGCTAAGTCTGTGACTCTAGAGATCCCGGGTAGGGAAAAGTTAGAGTGGGAAAGGGTGTACAAGACTAAGCCAACTAAGGTCATATCTTTCGTTCGGGCTAGGAAACTGGTGGGGCAAGGGTGTTTGAAATATTTGCCTCATATTCGGGATGTTGAGGATGAGTTTCCCTCTATTGAATCTATTCATATAGTGTCTGAACTCAAGGAAGTGTTTCCTACTGATTTGTCTGGTATACCTCCGGATAGGGATATAGATTTCTCCATTAACTTGGAATCGGGCACTCGCCCCATCTCCATTCCTTTTTATTGCATGGCTCCGGCAGAATTAAGAGTGCTTAAAGCTCAAATACAAGAGCTTCTTGATAAAAGTTTCATCCGTCCTAGTGGCTCCCCGTGGGATGCTCCCGTCTTGTTTGTTAAGAAGAATGATGGTAGTATGAGGATGTGCAAAGTCTACCGGTAGTTGAATAGGATCACCATTCGAAATAAGTATCTATTGCCTCGAATAGATGATCGTTTTAACCAGTTGCAGGGTGCATCAATTTTCTCTAAGATTGACCTAAGGTATGGTTACCATAAGTTAAAGATTAGGCCTGAGGATGTACCCAAAACGACATCTAGGACTCGCTATGGACATTATGAGTTCTTAGTGATGTCGTTTGGGTTGACTAATACCCCCGTAGCCTTCGTGAGTTTAATGAACGGTGTGTTCAAACCATTCCTGGATTCTTTTGTTATCGTATTTATTGATGACATCTTGGTTTATTTGAAGAGTAAGGAATAGCATGCCAACCATCTTCATATCGTTTTGGGTGTCCTTGGAATACAGAAGTTGTATGCAAAATTTTCCAAGTGTGAGTTCTAGTTGACTTAAGTTGCCTTTTTTGGGCATGTGGTTTCAAATGAATGGGTAATGGTAGATCCCCAAAAGATCGAAGCAGTCAAAAATTGGGTCCGTCGTAGCTCTATGACTGAAGTTAGGAGTTTTTATGGGGCTCGCGAGCTACTATCGTCGGTTTGTGAAAACTATTGCTTCTCTCGCCACGCATTTAACAAGGCTGATTAAAAGGAAGTGCCTTTCGAGTGGACTATAAATGTGAAGAGAGCTTCCAGAAATTCAAGACTCTTCTGACCACAACACATATTCTGACACTGCCGGTAGAAGGTAAAGATTTCATTATTTATTGTGATGCTTCACATTCGGGCTTGGGTGTTGTGTTGATGCGGGAAAGAAATTTCATAGCTTATGCATCGCGACAGTTGAAGGTGCATGAGATAAATTACCCGACACATGACTTAGAGGTTTCAGCGGTAGTGTTTGCTCTCAAGATCTGGCAGCATTACCTTCATAGTGTCAAGTGTGAGGTGTTTACTGATCATCATAGTCTACATCATGTATTCACTCAGAAGGACCAGAATTTGAGGCAGAGAATGTGGATGGAGTTACTCAAGGATTATGATGTTACCATCCAGTATCATCCGGGTAAGGCGAATGTGGTGGCAGACGCACTAAGCCAAAGACGGTAAGTATGGGTAGTTTACCTTGCTTAGGTATCCCCAAGCAATCTTTGGCCAATGAGATTCAAACTTTGGAGTCTAAGTTCATACAATTGGGCATCTCAGAGAAAGGTGGGGTGTTAGCTAGCATTAAGATCAGGCCCACTTCCATTGAGGAGATCAAGGCCAAGCAGTTTAAGGATGAGAGATTGAATGAGCTCAAAAAGAAGACAATGTCTGGTAAGGCACAAGATGTGGTTCTTGATGCGGGAGGTGTGCTCAGTTTTAAGGGAATAATTTGTGTTCCCCGAGTGGATGACTTGAATCAGAAAATGTTGTCAGAATCCCATGGTTCGCGGTATTCCATTCATCCGGGTGTGACCAAGATGCACTGAGATTTGAAATGGCTTTATTGGTGGTCTGGTATGAAGAAAGACATAGGAGTTTGTGGCTAAGTGCCAAAACTGTCAGCAAGTAAAGTAAGAGCACCAAAGGCCTGCAGATTTGCTTCAACGAATGCCAATCCCGAAATGGAAGTGGGAAAGGATAGCTATGATTTCATTATTAGTCTTCCCAAGACTTTGGGAAAGTTTGACTCCATTTGGGTGGTGGTTAACAGACTGACTAAGTCCGCCCACTTCATTCCAGTCAGAGTAGACTATAATGCTCAACAGTTGGCTAAGGTTTATGTGAAAGATATAGTGAGGTTGCATGGGGTTCCCCTTTCCATCATCTCGGACCGTGGTACGCAGTTCACATCCAAGTTTTGGGGAAAATTGCATGAGGAGTTAGGCACTCAACTCACTTTTAGAACAGCTTTTCATCCACAGACGGACAGGCAGTTAGAGAGAATTATTCAAGTGTTAGAGGACATGTTGAGGACATGTGTAATTGACTTTGGAGGGCATTGGGATAAGTTCATATCGTTGTGTGAGTTCTCTTATAATAACAGTTACCACTCCAGCATTGACATGGCACTGTTTGAGGCACTTTATGGGAGGAGATGTAGATCACCCATAGGGTGGTTTGAGGCTGGGGATGTGAAACCTTTGGGGGTTGATTTAGTAAAAGATACTCAGGATAAGGTGAGAAGTATCCAAGCTAAGATTCTAGCATCCCAGAGTCGACAGAATAAGTATGCAGACCGTAAGGTAAGGGACATTACATTTTTGGCTGGTGAGCAAGTTCTTCTAAAGGTGTTACCCATGAAAGGGGTGATGAGGTTCGGCAAGAAGGGCAAGCTTAGTCCTCGATACATTGGGCCGTTTGAGATTCTTGACTGTGTAGGGTCAGTTCCTTATAGGTTGGATTTACCGCCTAGCCTATTTGAAGTCCATCCAGTGTTTCATGTGTCCATGTTGAAGAAGTATCATGGGAACGGAGACTACATCATAAAATAGGAATCAATTTTGTTAGACAAAGACCTTCAATATAAGGAGGAACAGGTTGCAATTCTTGATCACGATATCCGGAAGCTGAGGACCAAGGAGATAGAGTCCGTTAAAGTTCAATGGAAGCATCGTCTGGTTAAGGAAGCTACTTGGAAACTGAGAAGGACATACGAGACAAGTATCCCAAGTAATTCGACGATTCAGGTACTACTCTACTATTGCCTTAGCCCATTTTCCTAGTTTATCACTCGAGAACGAGTCATGGGTAAATTGGTATCTATTGTAAAGACCCATTCTCGTGGTTATGGAAAAGCCAATGGAGAAGGAATTTGGGCCAGAAAACTTTTGAGTAGTGCCTTGGAAATTTCTAGCCTAGGCCAGACCTAGACGAAATCTGAGTCAGGTGATGTCTAGGGAAATCTGGTAATGAAGGGGGGGATCTAATTGTGAATTTCATCAGATAAGTAAATAGCCAAGACTTTAAGGAGTCTGTACGGCTTTACGGAATCCAATTCAAGCGAGTAGAACTCCCGAAACTTATCTTAGTGTGAAAGTGTAGTTTTAGAACGTTTCGGTTTGAAGGTGTGTTATGAAATGGGAGCTTGGAACTAAAATTTTGAGCTTCTGTCTCAGTGCAAGCCACTGGGGCGGGATTAATGTCGCCAGGGCGGGGCCACTGTGGCGGGATAGGGTCCGCCGTGGTGGGCCAGTCGCTAATTAAGACGAAGAAAACCCTAATTTTGTTATTTTCTGCAAAACTTTGTTCTTAAGAGCTAAGGGACGACCCAGGTGATTCTTGACAGTTTTCCACGATTTCTAGCGCTAAAGGTAAGGAAATTACTCCCCTAATCCATATCTCAATTCCTAGAACTTAGAATTTTTGGTAATTATTGTTGGGAGAGGGTTTTGGCCTGAATTTGATGGTGGGAAAAGCTCTAATTGAGTATTAGGATCTTGGGTTTGGCCTTGGATTGATAGTTTGATCATTATCTAGGTATATTAGGCCTTGTTTATTGATCCTTGCATTAATTACTTGTTTATAGACCAAGAACAAGTTTAAAGACTTCGGAAAGGGAAGGCTCAAGTGTCTTAGGAGTATTCAGGCTTGGTTTCAAGGTAGGTGATGGTTTGATTTCCTATTGTGTGATATATGCCAGTTAATTGCTTCATTGTATGCGTGCATGTATGTAAATAGGGAAATGTGAATCAAATCTAATGAAATGGTTATGTGTGAAAAATACATGCCATGAACCTGTTACTTGATTAGATGACTATGAGTATTGATCATTATGGGTATGATTGTGATTGTGGTTGTACTGACTGGATCGGGTGTCAAGTTCCGACACATATATCTGATTGGGTGTCACGTTTCGACACATATATTGGACCGGGTGTCACGTCCCGACACATGTATACTGGATCAGGTGTCACGTTCCGACACAGTAACAATTTAGGTGTGGGTTCAATGAGAGGACCACCTGATTATTACGTTCATATTTTACTGTTTATTGATATTTAGTAATTGTATGTTGTCCTAAAATGATAACTGAACTATGTATTTTGTATATGTGTGCTTACTATGTTGCAATTGCTTGTATATATTGGGCTTACGTGAGTAGCCGCGTGATCCTACCAGTACACCTTGGTTTCATGTACTTTTTTAAGTTAAATCTGGGCAACCCCATTTATTGAAACAAAATAGTGAAAACATTGGCTTTAGTCCAAAAGTGACTCAAGCCCATATCGAAAACAAGAAACAAACAATGTTGGGGTTGTCGGAATTGCATCCTTCCATAGCATCAAAGGTTTTCCATTGGAGCTCCAAAATTTGTCACTCTTTGAAGCAAGCATGGTAGAACTGCATTGAACTTGAGTGGTATTCATTTGGGTGTTCAAAGATCTCACGAGCACCATGAATCCAAAATCGCTAAAGACTTCTTCAGTTCAATAATGTTGTCATCTTCTTACTTCAAGGTAAGGACCAATCCCTCTATTGATATCTGAGTCAACCTTAATCAGAAGAAATACACTGATCCATCCTTAAATCGTGCCGATTGAGCTCTGGGAACTAATACCACTGCATCAAATTTAAGGTTATCCCAGGTATTTTCCAATCTTGGTCGATAAGCGTTTGTAGTTCCATATATTACACTTTCCTGAGATTGATCAGTCTATTTTCTATTATGTAACCCTTTTGTGGATTAGTTGTTCTATTCATATGAATCAATTACCTTGATTCATGATTTATGTGTTGATATTTCTTTGTTCTTAGATTTAATTTGCCTTGCTTGTTCACGTTTGAATTGGTAACTCTTCATTCGAGGAAAATTGGATTTTTGTACCTGCAAAACCATACACACTGTTAGCTAAAAAATATGCCAGTGTATTTCCTTCCCTGAAGATGTGTGCAACCACCACCCCCTTCTCCTTTAATATCTCTTGAACATATCTAATATGCACTGAAATATTCCATGGAATTTCCCAATCACTATCTAATATCCTTTTGATAATCAATGAATCTGTTTCCATCACAAGAGGCAGTAGATTATTGTGTACACAGTGATTCAATCCATCATTGAATATTGTAACTTCAGCTTCTAAAGCATCACAAAACTCAATTCTTTCAGCTTCAGCAAAAACCAAACTTCCTTGGCTATCTCTTACACAAAAAGCCTTTGAACTACATTGACTATTGTATTTACTAGAACCACCAGTGTTGCACTTATAACTTCCTGCAATAGTCATATCCATCTAATAACTTTGCAAGAAATGATAGGGGTATATGATTCCAAGAATTGAACAATATGAGGTCAGGACTTGGACACATTAATAGGCCAGGGATATCTACAAACAGTCAGTAGATGAATGTTTCTATTTATCTCTCTTTCCATTGTATTTCTAGTCATTCTTCCTCCATGCTTTATGATATTCCTTTTTTTTCAAATTTTTCATATGATGAATATAGGTTTCGTGTACTGATATTGCACTTGCTCTTTCTTTGTTGAGTACAGGGAATCTTCAGGCTGCTACTGACATACCTCAGTTAGGAGATTATTGACCGCGACGGGATTCAAGGGTGAGCTAGTTCTTTCAGGCTGCCATGGATCCGTCACTTGTTTAGTTCTTTATTTTTGGACTTAAACTACATGTTTAGACTTTTACTTATGTCTAGTTTTCGGGGTTGCACCCCTCTTTCTTAGACTTGTTGATTGGTAGAGTTTTGGTACAGTGACTTTCAGTTCTAGGTATTCAATTTCCTCAATAGTTGTTTTGTTAGACCCTCAGAGTTTATAGGAACTCCGTATTTTATTTAGTCATTTAAACCTGATTTTGTATCTTTAAATGCTTAGTTTTATGTTCATTGCTTAGTTGGGTTGTAGTAATGGTTCTCCCACTGAAGGGTTAGTGTGGGTGCCAATCGCGACGGCCTGGGTCGTGACAATATTATTCTTATAGTTTCTTATCCTATGATTTATGTTTGATTGTTATTTTTCTGCTTTGATTATCACGTTATTTGGCTATTGTTACTAGTATTTGTTAATTGAATGTTATGTAACGTTTTTTCTATTGTTTGTTACGTCTTTTTTTTACACTATTTTTATGTGTTATTTGAGTCCCGAGTTTTTTAAAATTTTTGTGTTCCTTGATTAGATAAAAATATTGTATATGTATACTCTATCTATCTTGCATTCAATATGTGAGATTACAATGGGTATATTGTTATAGTTGGAATTTTTTTTAAATATAAGAGTTACATGGCTAGGATAGCCTTGGTTGTTGGGGCAATAGTTTTGATCAATGATGATTGGATTGTCAACATTCTTCATCATAATATTTTGATAATTAATATTTGTGAAAAAACCAGTGCTAGCCCTTGTCCAAGACTTTATCCTTAATCTATTATCAGGTACAGTAAACACTGAATTAATTAATGTTACATTTTATAATCTCTAGCTAGACTTACAATGTTGCAATGAACAAATCATACACAATAATATTAGGAATTCAAAAGTTATGAAACCTAATGAGCGGCTTGTCACGTGTTTGAGTACCTAATCCTACATCAATAAAATTGATGAATCAGCCCAAACAAAAAGAACTTAAATACATGTGAAAAAGTATTGTATGTCAAATGGCAAAATAAAACATAGTCGTACATATCAAGATCAGTACAAACTAACATAGTCATAATCGTAACATATGAAGGTTAAGAGATGAGTTCATTTGGACTTCCTTAGGGGTGCTTCTATCATCATATTAGTTCATTGTGGGAGTATAATAGTGTATTCAACATAAACCACCATATGAATGTAGTCTAATCTCAGTTAGATCAGCTTAGTCCTCTCATACCTTGTTGGGTATGAGACATGGTGTACATGTCATGTAGATCCATAACTAGCTCTCACTAGGGACATAAAAGAAGGAGTTATACAAACCAATGGTACGATCCTTAACCTACATTAATAGATGTGATTTTATGCATTCATCATTTAGACTTTTGCCTTTTCGATTAATCATTTAGCTCTCTTAAACTCATGTGTCCATGGATTAGCTCGAAGGCCCATATTCATTACTTTCAAGGACAATAGTTTATAAATTTTGTTCATATCTTTATATCATGAGGTTACAATAATTATAACTTTACATTCATGAGAGACATATATTCTAACATAATAATGTAGTCAAGGAAATATATGATAGCATCATAAGATTTACATTTGGGGAATTTCATAGTTCATAATTCTAGGGTCTATAACATGAGAATTAAGAAGTTACTAAAAAATCATTAGACTTAGTTTTCAAAATACAAACCACTATATCCATAATTATTCATAATTTCATGAAGGAAATCTTGTAAACTCATGGGAGTAAGAATCTTCATGTGAAATATGATGTTTTTATGAAGGGTACTTGGGGTTTCATAAAGAATCGAGAATAATTCAAGAACATAAAGTTTCTTTCAAATCCTAGCTCATTCATGGAATATACTATAAAAACATGAAAATATAATTTGTGGGGAAGAACAAGATGACCCCAGACATGGAGACAACCTTACATACCTTAAACACTCTAGATTATTGAGAAATGTATGATCTTTGGAGGAAAAGATATCAAAAACTTTTTCTAGAATCCTACAGGTGAATTTTCTTGAAAACCTATAGATTTCATGAGTAGAAGTTGTCAATTGGTGATCAGATGAATAAATCATCAATATTTATGGTCAAATCTTATCTTGGATGAAAGATGAACCTTGGAGGGAGTGAGTTAATTTCTTGAAAACTTCTCTTTCTAGGATAAATTTTTGAACTTGGGAGGTGAACCACGTCTTTAGAGGTTATTATAACTTTTCTGATGTGCGCTATCACACAGAATACATCTTGGATGCTTAGTTAGTGCATATCAAGGAAGTAGCCACTGTCTTTGAGTGTGCTATCACACAGTTGGCAGCTTGGGTAGTTGGGCACAACAAGACAGCCTCTAGTAAAATGGGCATAACTTTGTGTAAAAATATCCTATTGAAGAATATTTTATTGCTTTGAAAACTAGAATCAAATATATTTAATTTGATATGTTATGGCACACATAAATTTTTATATTTTAGGAGATATAATTGTCTGAAATCTAGTCATGTTTATCTCATTCAAACATCTTCATCGATAGAAAAGCTTTCAACCCAGAGAACCTATTCTTCTTGGGACCTAAAACTGGGAATCAATTTTAAGGTTAGGTAATTCTTAATGTAACGTCAACCACATTTTGGTTTAGGGATTAAATCACAAAATTCTTTAGCTATTGTACATATTATGATTAGAATTTATGAGATTATAAAAGGCTATAAGTTTTTCACGCCTCGAGCCTACACCCTGGGCTGGATTGGCACTCGAGAACCATTTTTGGCCCTAAGCGAACCCTTAGCCTCGCTAGACTCTCAGCGGAAGACTCTAAGCATTATTACAATGATCAAATGCACTTATAAAACAACTGTCTCAAATTAAACTCAGAACGTTTAAGGATAAAACATTCAACTAGCCATAGACGGTAACTCAAGTCTTAACATAAGAAATAACAATGGAAAGACAATTGAACTACTAACTGTCTATGAAGCCTCTAAAACAAGAAGGGATGTCGGAATAGACCCCCGATCATCCTACCAACTAAAGTACTAAAGCAATGTAAAAGGAGCCCTCCAGAAAGCAAGGAAGCTCACCAACTGACTCTGAGTGCTCAACTGGATCAATGAGGCACTGGATAATGATCCTGGTTACCTGTGTCTGCATGATAAAACGATGCAGGCCAAATGACATCAGTACATTGAATGTACCAGTACGCGAGGGGAATACTAAACAGACATAAGCTTGAAAGGAATCTGAAAAGAACACTTACCTTGGCTTTACTCAACTCATGAATAACTCAACTCAAATGCAAAGTAAAACGACAATAATTGTGCAGTTATACAAAGCATTTAAAAACAGTAGTAGCAACTCAATTTGTTAAAGATATGCAATAACAACTCATTTTACATGTAGAGTAATATAATACTGTGGGAATTTCTCTAACCAACAACCACCACTATGAGCCTAAGTGATGATACAACGTCTTGCCCACGCTGCCAGAACTGTCTTATACTTTGTCGTCATATTGAACGCCTTAACTAAGTGGATCCACTACTCTATGCTAAAATAACACTTAAGGAATCATCTAAAAAGTATGATCCATTTCTACCCATGATGGCTACATGGTTTATGGAGACTTGAGTTATTATGAACTCGTGTCCCCATAGAGGTGCTCAATACTACTCCCAAAATATACTCAGCTCATATGTTTTTAAAACAAAACGCTTTCTTTGGTTTGAGATCATTACTTAAAAACTTACCTTAACAGCTCTCTTTGAAATCGGTGTTTCGTTTCTTGCTCAAATGTGAAAACATTTGAACTCTTGGAAATACTTAGTTCCCGAATAATCTTTGAAGAAATGAACTTTAATCTTACTATTTACTCAACTCAAAGCTTAAGTCTTAAAACAAAGTAAAAACTTTTGTGAAAGACTTTTGGAGAACTTTACGAACTTCTCTTGACTTAACTTTTAACCTTTTGGCTTGAGTCTTAACTTTCCTTGAATTGAAGTATGGATTCAAGGCTCATGAACTCATGTTAATGATGATTTCATGATGCTTATGCATGCCTTAGAGTATAGGAATCGACTAGGAAACATAGGTACGATGCTAAGGAATTAGTACGGAAAGAAGGGGGATATTAGGAGAACTGGCGTCCCTGGCGCTCTGAGTGGTGTGGGGCGCCAGCCCTGAAATTTCAGAGAATGACTTAGGCCTCTCTAGTTGGCATGGCACCCCAGAGGTCATATTTCAGGGGATGCTTTGGGGGGCGCTGTGAGGCGCAGCGCCCTAGCCCCTTCCCCAGATTTTCGATGAAATTTCTCCTTCGTTTTTCAACTCTAAACCCTCTAATTTCACTTGGTTCTTTTTCCAAACACTTAGAATCGACTATATGTTCAAAATACACAAGACTATACTCAAAAACACACCTAAATTCATGAATCAATCTCTAGAAACTTCAACAACAAGAACACACAAGATTTCAAACGAATTATCATCAAGAACTCATAAGATTTACTTTCAAAACAATACAACTTCGCTGAATTGAATCATGATTGGTGTGTGGGTGAACTAACCAAACGTTATGTGATCTCACATACCTTGTAGGGGTTAACCCTTGCCGAAATCCACATGCAATTCTCCAAGAAATCGACGAATATTGACTTTTCTTCTTTTTTTCTCATCTTTTCTCCGTTCTCCAAGCCCTAACGTGAATTTCCTATTTTCTAAACTGATATAATTCTGATAAAATCCCTATTAAACCACTAAAAATGAAATAAAATAATTGGATAAGGAAAAGACCAAACTACCCTTCCAAAATCCAGATTAAACTTTCCTTATTTGAAGAGCCCAACTTCAAATAGGCATATCTCACTCATACGAACTCGGAATCATGCAAAATTGGTGGGGTTGGAAAGATAATTCCAAGATATTTCCTATGGTATCTGGAAGTCCACCTAACTCATCTTGAGCTAGGAGTTATGGTCGTTTGAATTTGACCAAAAACTCAAACTTAACTTAACTAAACCAATTTTCCAGATTTTTCATTCTTTCCTAAAATGACTCTTTCCAATTCTAAATCTTTCTAGTTCTTTCAAATAGCGAGATGTTACAATATCTCCCCTTTGGGAACATTCGTCCTCGAATGAGATTACTCTTAGTAGGCAAAGGGTGTAACATCTAATATTCAGTTCAAACACCCAACAATCAAATCTAACACATCAAGTATATGAGTTAAAAAGTACGAAGAGGAGAATTAGTACCTTGGTCTGGAATTTCTTCGGGCTCAAAGATATGTGGATATCTCTTCTTCCTATACTCCTTAGCTTCCCAAGTAGCTTCCTCAACAAACTGGTTCTTCCAAAGGACTTTGACTGATGCTACTTCCTTATTCCTCAACTTACGGACTTGGCGATCTAGAATCTGAACCGGGATCTCATCATAGGATAAGTTATCCATGATACCAATATCTTCAGTTGGTATGATAAGTGAAGGATCTCCCATGCACTTTTTCAACATGGAGATGTGAAAAACTGGATGAACTGTGGCTAACTCTTGTGGTAGCTCTAACTCATAAGCTGCATTGTCAATCCTCTTGAATAGACTAAGCTTCCCCTTCTTACCAAATCTCATAACACCCTTCATGGTGAAACTTTCAATTATACCCAATCATCTAATTCAAACTCCAACTCCCTTCTCCTAACATCAGTGTAGGATTTCTGACGACTCTGTGCCGTTTTCAACCTCTCTTGAATCACTTTCACTTTCTCTATAGCTTCATGAACTAATTTTGGTCCTATCAACCCAGCTTCACCAACTTCAAACCATCCAATAGGAGATATGCATCTTCTCCCATAAAGAGCTTCATAAGGAGCCATTTGGATGCTAGAGTGGTAACTATTGTTGTAAGCAAATTCAATAAGAGGTGGGTGATCATCCCAACTACCTTTGAAAACAATCACACAATCCCTCAACATATCCTCTAAGGTCCAAATAGTGCGCTCTGCTTTACGATCTGTCTGAGGATGAAAAGCAATACTTAAGTTCACCTTTGAATCCAAGCCTTTCTGAAAAGATTTCCAGAACTGTGCAGTAAATTGGGCACATCTATCTAAAATAATCAAAATTGAAACCCCATGAAGTCTAACTACCTCTTGAATATACAACTTAGCATAATCCTTTGTTGTATGGGTAGTCTTTGCCGGCAAAAAGTGGGTTGATTTGGTCATTCGATCCAAAATCACCCAAATAGAATCATGCTGCCTGCGAGACCTTGGTAAGCCTGTGATGAAGTCCTTATTGATCATCTCCAACTTTCATTCCGAAAGTTCTATATTCTGAGCCATACCACCGAGCCTTTGGTGCTCTACTTTAACTTGTTGGCAATTCGGACACTTAGCAACAAATTCTGCAATGCCCTTCTTCATACTACTCCACCAATAAACGTCTCTCAAGTCACGGTACATTTTTGTGGAACCCGAATGAATGGAATATCTGGAGCTATGAGCTTCCTCCATGATCCTCTCTTGGAGTTCATCCACCCTTGGTACACAACCTACATTGATACCTCAATACGTCATCTCCCCCTTATTCAAAAGCCAAAAAAAAATTGCTTATGAACATTTGCCTTCAATTCAAGCAAAATAGGATCTTGGTCTTGCTTCTCTTTTACTTCTGACACTAATGATGATTCTACCCCATTCATCACCACTACTCCTCCTTCTCTGGAATCCATTAGTCAAACTCCCAATCAGGCAAGTCTATGCACATCTCTTGCTAGCTTATTCTTATCTTCCTCAAAATGGGTGGTACTACCCATAAACAACCTGTTCAAGGCATCAGCAACAACATTAGCCTTACCTGGGTGGTAAAGAATACTCATGTCATAATCCTTGAGTAATTCTAACCACCTTCTTTGTCTGAGATTAAGCTATTTCTGAGTAAACACATACTTAAGACTCTTGTGATCGGTGAACATATCCACATGAACACCATAAAAGTAATGGCACCATATTTTCAAAGCAAATACTACGGCAACCAACTCTAGATCATGGGTTGGGTAGTTTTTCTCATGAACTTTCAACTGTCTGAAGGCATAAGCTATAACCTTGCCATTTTGCATTAACACACAACCCAACCCAATTCTAGATGAATCACAATACACAACAAAACCTTGTGTACCTTCTAGTAAGGTAAATACTGGGGCAGTAGTCAATCTCTTTTTTAATTCCTAAAAGCTTTTTTCACAAACTTCAGACCATTGAAATTTCACTATTTTCTGAGTTATCTTGGTCAAAGGGAATGAAATAGATTAGAACCCCTTTACGAACCTTCTATAATTTCCAGCCAACCCTAAGAAACTCCTAATATCAGTTAGAGATGTGGGTCTAGGCCAATTCTGCACTGCCTCTATTTTCTGGGTATCAACTTTAATTCCCTCTCCAGACACAATGTGGCCTAAGAATACTACAGAATCAAGCCAAAACTCACACTTAGAAAACTTGGCTTACAACTCTCTATCCTTTAGAGTTTGGAGAACTATTCTGAGATGAATCTTATGATATTCTTCATTACTCGAATAGATTAGTATGTCATCAATGAATATGATAACAAACATATCTAAATAAGGTTTGAATACTCTATTAATAAGGTCCATGAACGCTACAGGCGCATTGGTCAAACCATTGGACATAACTAGGAATTCATAATGACCACAACGGGTCCTAAATGTTGTCTTTGGAATATCACATTCCCTTACCCTCAACTGATGGTGGCCTGATCTGAGGTCTATCTTACAGAAACAAGTAGAACCCTGAAGTTGATCGAAGAGATCATCAATTCTCGAAAGAGGGTACTTACTCTTGATAGTAACCTTGTTCAACTGGCGGTAGTCTATACACATCCTAAGGGAACCATCTTTCTTCCTCACAAACAAGACCGGAGCGCCCCAAGGTGAGACACTTGGTCGAATAAAACCCTTATCAAGGAGATCTTTCAACTGCTATTTAAGCTCTTTCAACTCTGCTTAAGCCATTTTATATGGCGGAATAGATATAGGACCAGTAACTGGAAGAATGTCTATACCAAAGTCAATTTCTCTCTCAGGAGGGACTCCAGGAAAATCATCAAGAAAGACTTCTGGAAACTCTTTACTACTGAAATTGACCGAAAATGAGGTATCTCAACACTAGAGTCATTAACTCAGACTAAGTGATAGACTCAACCCTTGGAAACTAACTTTATCGCCTTAAGGTATGAAATGAAACGACCCTTAGGCACTGTTGAACTGCTACTCCACTCTATAAATGGCTCATTAGGTATTTGGAACCTAACAACTCGAGTTCTACAATCAATTGAGGCATAACATGTATGAAGCTAGTCCGTATCAAGAATAACATCACAATCTACCATGTCTTACTCATCAGTCATGGTGTTTTTGTGATTGATGGAAATGACACAATCACGATATACTTGCTCAGCTAGAATAGACTCCCCAACAGGTGTAGAAACACAAAAGGGTTCACAAAGTTTCTCAGGAAGAACATCAAAATTATTTGTAACATAAGGAGTCACATAAACTTTCTCCTAGATCTAGCAAAGCATACACATCAAAAGTAAAAACTTTGATCATACAAGTAACAACATCTGGAGAATTCTCTTATTCTTGACGACTAGTTATTGCATAAAGGCGGTTTGCTCCACCGCCAATACCGAAAGTAGCTCCTCTAGGTGCAGCCCTGTCTGGTGGAGCAACTGATGAAGATTGGGCTCTATTGCCCTGATTTCCATTACCTTGCTAGTTCTTAGGGCACTCTTTCATGAACTGACCATCTTGTCCACACTTGAAACAACCTGTGGAGCCATCGCGACATTTACCTGGGTGGGTTCTACCACACTTAGCACATACAGGAGCCCAATTACCTCATTGTGCCACACTACTCTATGACTGTGTAGGTCTAGCTCTGAAGTGCTGTGAATTCTGACTATTGTACTCACCTTTGTTTCTGGGTTTAGGTGCACTAGCAGATGATAAAGCAGGTCCCTTTTGCTTTTGTTGGAAAGAAGACCGGTTCACATTATTTCTTTGCTGCCCGGACTCATTCCCTGTCTTCGCTTTCTTGTTTCCAAACTCCTCTTTATCCCTTAGCTTCTCTTCATCAACCTGATGCACATAGACTATCAACCAGGCTATATCCATGTCTCCAAGTAGCATGGATGCCTTGTCCTCTCTTCTTGACAGACGGGACAACCCAATAACAAAAAGACTCATCATGTTTCTCATATCCCCAACTATCTTCGAAGCATATCGGGAAAGTTGGGTGAACTTCAAGTTGTACTCATGAACACTTAGTGAGTCCTTCTTAAGGGTGAGAAACTCTCGTACCTTGGCCTCTCTAAGTTCTCGGGGAAAGAAACGCCCCAAGAAGGCCTCCTCAAAACAAGCCCAACTCGCAGGTGGTGCTCCCTCAGCTCTACCCTTCTTCCACTGGTCAAACCAAGTCCTAGCAATATTCTTCAGTTGATATGTAGCTAGTTCTACTCGTTCAGCATCGGCAACGTGCATAACCTCAAATACCTTTTGCAATTCCTTAATAAAATTCCTCGAATCCTCAGTAGTTCTTAAACCAGTGAAAGTTGGAGGATTCATCCTCAAGAACTCTCGGATCCTCGAAGTATCAGTCACTTCCTGTCTAGCTCCTCTTTGTTGCCCAACCTAGTTAGTCACAACTTGGCTTAACATTCGAATTGATTCCCTGAACTCAGCATTTGTTAATTCTCCTTGGGGTTGCACTATAGGTGCATTAGGTACCCCTTTCTCCTTCAATGTTCCTCCTAGCAGGACAACCTCAGACAGCTCTTCATGGAGGCATGATTAACTGAAAGACACGCACAAGCACAAATTTGAAGAAACTTTTTAGAGATCAAACTCTAATGCACGAAATGAGTGTGAAAGAAGTGAGGTAATTTCCAAACTGTTGCACCCTCCTAATTATAGATGTGGTGCGTTTCACACTGATAACTAGGACTCTACAGACACTGCTTCATAAACTCCCTAGGACTCTTGAACTATGTGCTCTGATACCAAGTTTATCACGCTTCGAGCCTACACCCTGGGCGGGACTGGCACTCGAGAACCATTTCTAGCCCCAAGCAAACAATAGGCCTCGCTAGACTCTCAGCGGAAGACTCTAAGCATTATTACAATGATCAAATGCACTTATAAAACAACTGTCTCAAATTAAACTCAGAATGTTTAAGGATAAAACATTCAACTAGCCATAGATGGCAACTCAATTCTTAACATAAGAAATAACAATGTAAAGAAAACTGAACTACTAACTATCTATGAAGCCTCTAAAACAAGAAGGGATGTTGGGACAAGACCCCCGATCATCCTAACAACTAAATTACTAAATCAATGTAAAAGGAGCCATCTGGAAAGCAAGGAGGCTCACCAACTGACTCTGAGTGCTCAACTGGATCAATGAGGCGTTGGATGCTGATCATGGTTACCTACGTCTGCATCATAAAACGATGCAGGCCAAATGGCATCAGTACATTTAATGTACGAGTATGCGAGGGGAATACTAAATAGAGATAAGCTTGAAAGGAATCTGTAAAGAACACTTACATTGTCTTTACTCAACTCCAATACAAAGTAAAACAAAAATAATGGTGCAGTTATACAAAGCATTTAAAACAGTATTAGCAACTCAATTTGTTAAGAAATGCAATAACAACTCAGTTTACATGTATAGTAATATAATATTGTGGGAGTTTCTCTAACAGACAACCACCACTATGAGCCTAAGTGATGATACATCATCTTGCCCACGCTGCCAGAACTATCCTATACTTTGTTGCATATAGAATGCCTTAACTAAGTGGATCTAGTAGTGTATGCAAAAAAAACACTTAAGGAATCATCTAAAAATTATCATCATTTTCTACCCATGATGGCTACATGGTTTATGGAGACTTGAGTTATTATGAACTCGTGTCCCCATATCGGTGTTCAATAATACTCCCAAAATATACTCACCTCATATGTTTTTAAAACAAAACTATTTCTTTGGTTTGAGATAATTACTCAAAACTTAGCTTAAAAGCTCTCTTGGAAATCGGTGTTTCCTTTCTTGCTCAAATGTGAAAACATTTTAACTCTTGGGAATACTTAGTTCCCGAATAATCTTTGAAGAAATGAAATTTACTCTTACTTTTTACTCAACTCAAAGCTTATGTCTTAAAACAAAGTTAAAACGTTTGTGAAAGACTTTTGGAGAACTTTATGAACTTCTCTTGACTTAACTTTTAACCTTTTGACTTGAGTCTTAACTTTCCTTGAATTGAAGTATGGATTCAAGGCTCATGATCTCATGTTAATGATGATATCATGATGTTCAAACATACCTTAGAGTACAGAAATCGACTAGGACACCTAGGTAGGATGCTAAGGAACTAGTACGGAAAAAAATGGGGAAATTAGGAGAACTGACATCCCTGGCGCTCTGAGTGGCGCGAGGCGCCAGTCCTGAAATTTCAAAGAATGACTTCGGGCGCGGCGCCCCTGAGGTCATATTTCAGGGGATGCTTTGGGGGGCGCTGAGAGGCGCGGCGCCCCAGCCCCTTCCCCAGATTTTGCAACTAAATTTCTCCTTCGTTTTTCAACTCTAAACCCTCTAATTTCACTTGGTTCTTTTCCCAAACACTTAGAATCGACTTTATGTTCAAAATACACAAGATTCTACTCGAAAACACACCTAAATTCATGAATCAATCTCAAGAAACTTCAACAACAAGAACCCACAAGATTTCAAACGAATTATCATCAAGAACTCATAAGATTTGCTTTCAAAACAATAGAACTTCGCTGAATTGAATCATGATTGGTGTGTGGGTGAACTAACCCAACACTCCTGTGATCTCACATACCTCGTAGGGATTAACCCTTGGCGAAATCAACACGCAATTCTCCAAGAAATCGACGAATCTTGACTTTTCTTCTTCTTTTCTCCTCTTTTCTCCTTTCTCCAAGCCCTAGCATGAATTTCCAATTTTCTAAACTGATCTAATTTTGATTAGATCCCAACTAAACCCCTAAAACGAAATAAAATAATTGGGTAAGGAAAAGACCAAACTACCCTTCCAAAATCCGGAATAGACTTTTCTTATTTGTACAGCCAACTTCAATTAGGCATATCTCACTCATACGAACTCGGAATCGCGCAAACTCGACGGAGTTGGAAAGATAATTCCAAGATCTTTCCTACGGTATCTGGAAGAACACATAAATCATCCTGAGCTAGGAGTTATGGTCGTTTGAAGTTGATCAAAAACTCAAACTTAACTAAACCAATTACTCTTTCCAATTCTAACTCTTTCTGGTTCTTTCAAATAGCGAGATGTTACAAAGTTACTCGTCAAAGGCTCAAATATGTCATCAAACTTTGAGAAAAGACTCATTTATGTCATCTGTTAAATGTTTGGTTCATCTATTCCATTTCCGTTTGAGAAAAGGCATATTCATGCCATTATTTGTTAACTGAAATGGCATAGATGAGCCAAACTTTTGACGGATGGCATAGATGAATCTTTTGTTAAAGTTCGATGACATATTTGAACCTTTTTCCTTTTTTTTAAAAATGACTCAATTAATGATGTGGACGAATCATAATCGACCACATATACCAAATAAATATCTATTATTTTATATGTGAGGTTCTAAAATTTTATCATAAAAGAAAGGTTTATTGAATTTTTATTTATTTTATATGTGAACTTGCTAAAACTTCTACCATGAAAGAAATACACAATAAATCTAATTTCTCCGTTCCCACCCTGCATAAAAGGTACCTTATTCATTACTTTTCCCAATTTGTATATTCATTACTTTTCTCAACTTGTTCTTATTTGATAAATAAATGGTGGTCTAAATGCAAGTCAATACATATTTCTAAGTAATACAATGATAGAAAGAATGAAATCTGATTATATTTTATGGTCAAAGTCAAACCCTTTTAAAAAAAGGAATAAATATGAATATCTTTGACTCCGCAAAACATTAAGATAATTTTTTTTCACTATAAATAATTCTTATGTTGAGACCAAAATCACATCTTATCTTAGTATTTCATATCAAAGAGTTTAAACATGCCAAGAAAAAGTATTGGTCGAAAGAGAATTGACATAATGAAAATTCTTAATGAAAGGCTCTTAAAAGTCACTTTGCCAAAGCGTCTCACTAATCTCTTGAAAAAGGCTAATGAACTTTGTACAATGTATGGTGCTGAAACAACCATTGAGAGTTTTACCCCAGATAACAATGCTTATCCATTTGGACACCCCTCTGAAGATCGAGTCGGGGATACTAATGTTAGTCAATTTCAAGGACTCGGCTCGGCTTGGATGCTCGTGGGGCCATGAATTTAGTTTTCAATGATTCCTAAGTATTTTAATTTTTACAATTGTTGTTTTTTTTTTATGTGTTAAAAATTATCTTATATAGACATAATTTCGTGAAAGTTTTATCCTCGTGGCAAGAATTTTAACAATAGTTTTGTATGGATAAACTATCCCTAATAAAATTCACAATATTTATGATTTTAATGTTTTTTTATGTTTACAGTGGAATGGGATGGAAAATATGTATTTAGTCTTATAGATAAATACCTATTGTTATTGATCACTTTAATCTTGTAATTTATAATTACCTAATATTTATCAATTTAAATTGTGTAGCATGGAACGAGGATACATATACATCTGAAATCTATTCAGAAGGAACAAACAATCTTGCTAATCCATTTGATTTTGGAGGTGGCATTAGTAATCCAAATGGAGCAATGGATCCTGGCTTAATATATGATATGGATAAAAATGATTATTTGAATTATCTTTGCACCTTGGGTTATAAAAATGATATGGTTCAAAATGCAACTTCGTATTTTTTCGATATGAAAAATTCGACTATATGTCCTAATGAAGTACCTTCTAGGTTGGATTTAAATCTTTCTTCAATATCGATTTCAAATCTTAAGAATTCGATTATTGTTAGGAGAACTGTTACAAACGTTGGAGACGTCACTCGATATATAAATTGGTGGTTAAATCTCTAAAAAATACTGCGATTAAAGTAAATCCAACTGTGTTGAAGTTCAATTCCAACACAAAGAAGATTTCCTTTGAGGTTGAAATAATATCAACTTACCAAAGAAAGAGTAATTTTAATTTTGGAAGTTTGGCATGGAGTGATGGCAAGCATTTTGTTAGAATTCCTATTGCTGTGAGTAAATAAATAGATGTAAAAAAATTCTATTTTGATGTTTTTTTCTTACTTCAATATTTATTTAATATGTTTTTTTTTTGTTTGAGTTTATGATTCAACATATATTGTTCATGCTGCCTTTTCAAGAAGATTTAATACTTTGGACATCATTCATGCGGATATAAAATTTGGAAATATTTCATATATTTGTAAGGTTCTAATTTTATTTAATATAAAGTGGAGAGAGGATAAAGCGTCCATAATAAAGGCGTTTACAGTATGTTCTTGATTCTAACACTCTTCAACCATTTTTAATATAAAACTATTTAAAGACATTGAATATTTCCTCAATTATTAATGCAATTACTGGTTCTAGTAAAGAATAAGAGCCAAAATCACACCTTTTTGTAATAAAAAAAGATCACACACGTATCAGAATATTTTGACCAACTGAACACGTAAAATATTTTCCTTCCTAAGAATTTTAAAAAATAATCTTGGAATCATATCTCTAGTAAGACTTGAAAGAAAAACCCATGCATATATGAGGTACACATACATGATACAACCATATATATTTACTCATAATTAGGAATGGCAGAATGGGTAATTTATATGGATACTCATTCAAATTATCCAACCAATTCATTTAAAATACATAAAAAATAAGTCAAATTCATATGACCCATTTAAAAGTAGGTAGTTAAATAGATAAAATGGACAAAAGAGACTCGTTTATAAAAGAAATAAAAATGGCATTAATATTTTTAAGGTGGTCGGGGGTAGAGATGGGTGGGATAAGGAAAAAAAATTGATTTTCTTTTTAAAAACATTTTTTTTGGGGGGAAGGGGGAGGGGGAGGGGATAGTGGTGGTGGTGTTGGTGGTGTGTGTGTGTGGGGAGTGGGGGGGATCGAAGTAGTAAAATATGAATTTAATTTTTGAGGCGTTGGGGTTGGAGTTGGGGTTGGGGTTGGCGTTGGGGATGGGGTGGGGGGGGTGATGAATGGGATAAGAGATTTTGCTTTTGAAGCTTTTAAGATGATCCCTATAATAATATGGGTAAATATGGATACCCATATTATCTATTGGGTAACTCGTTTTTACCCATTTAAAATATAAGTTGAGTCGAGTATTTTACCTAATTTTATTTAACTCATTTTCGATCGACTCATATTCGACTCGACCCGCTCGTTTGCTACTCCTACTCATAATCAATCCATGATTTATCCATATTTTTCCAAGAACTACCTTGCTTTTTTTTTAAGTAAATAATAATAATGTTGCATATGCATACTTACGGTCGAGAAAAGGTCCATATGAAACACAATACATTACAACAAAAGCGATATTTAATAGTAACAAATATTCTGTTTAGCATTGTTATAAAATATTTAGCGGCAATTGAGTTGATATTATTGTGTCCAAAGTCTCTAAGGTCTTTAGCGACATTTACATAAACTAATATAAATTATAAATACTCATAATTATTATTGCTACTAAAAATAATATATATAGCGACAAATGGTCCTAGCATGTGCCTCCTTCCTCCCACCCACCCCGAAAAAAAACAAAAAAATAACCCAAGGTTGGGTTATAATAAACAATTATCAGGCAAAATGACTCCTCCAGTATTTCCTCTAATATTCTTGCAAATAGATTGAGCTTTTTTGTTGTTCAAATAAGTAAGTTTTATGTCTTGTAATTTGATTCCACTACATGGATTGCTTGAACTGCATTCGAAATTCATTGCTACTTGTGTTGTTGATGTTCCAAATATATTTTGGTATGTCACTTGATTGATCTTTATGCCAGATGCCTGTCAATTCATGAGCAATTCATCAATACCAAGTCGAATCATCACTTAACTTATTTTATTGTTTAACTATAATATTTAATTATTTATCGTTGATTTCTATTTTTTAGATGTCAGGATAGAATAGAAGGTTAGTAGGTCCTACAGAATAAGCTTGCTGATAGTTTGATGCACCATACGTGTTTCTCCTTTCATACCAGTAGTAATAACATTATTCTCATAGTTTCTTATTCTAGGATTTATGTTTGATTGTTATTTTTATGCTTTGATTATCATATTATTTGGCTATTGTACCGGTCTTTGTTTATTGAATATTATGTAACGTTTTTCCTATTGTTTGTTACGTCCTATATTTTTAACACTATTTTGATATGCATTATTAAAGTTGAGGGTCTTTTGAAAAAATTTATACCTTGACTAGATAAAAATAATTTATATGTATAGTACTCTATATTGTTCTCGAATTCAATATGTGAGATTATAATGGATATATTGTTATAGTTAGATTATTTTTAAAAAAAATATAGGAGTTACCTGGCTAGGACAACCTTGGTTGTTGGGTTAATAGTTTTGATCAATGATTATTGGATTGTCAACATTCTTCATTATTATGTTTTGATAATTAATATTTGTGACAAAACCAGTGCTAGCCCTTGCCCAAGATTTTATCCTTAATCCATTATCAGATCCAGTAAACACTGAATTAATTAATGTCACATTTTGCACACCATCTTCATTATAATCTCTAGCTAGACTTCCAATGCTGCAATACAAATCATACACAATAATATTAGGAATTTATTCAAAATCACTATTTTTCATAGTAAATAATATTCAGTGATTATTCTCATATACAGATATTTTGATTTGATTAGTGAGGAAAAAATAGTAATGTTATTATATGAAAATATTAGGAATTTTTTTATTATTTCAGTGATAATTTGTTTCTCACCATACATTTTTTCAATAAACTGGTTCGATAAGAAATGTATGAAAAAAATCATGCTCTATGACACAATCTTTTTCACTTATTTATGGTGGGAATAACCATTATTTCTAATAGTCTGTGGACTTTCATGGATCGAAAGGTAAACTAAGGACAAATATAAAACAATTTATATATATAGAAAGGTATATCTAAACTATTTCCTCATTATAAAAAAATAAAAAATTGTAACTCTAAATTCCATATGTGTCACATAAATTGAAACAAAAAGAATAATATATATTAGACTCATACCGATACGGACCCAATTTATGTGACACGTTTCGTTTTTCGAGAGTCAAATACTTTAAATTTGATCATGAATTTGCTCATGAGATCTTCAATTTTTTTTAAATGAAATTTATATATTTATAAACTACATAAAAAGTAGTATAAGTCACAATAATTGACAATTCAAAATATTTAAAAGATATATGAAAAATTTATTGTCAAAGATAGACTTGTTTGAATCTTAAAATTCGAAATGTGTCAGATAAAATTGTGACAGAAGAATTTACCTAACACCATGTCCAGGGCCACATTGAATCTTGTCCATCCAAAGATTTCTTGTGGCAGGACCAATAGATATACAATCATCTCCAGTTTGAATACTTGTGCCACTAATAGTAACACCAATTGAAGATTGTACATGAATTCCATCAGTATTTGGACTAAAATCAGGTGCTATTATTCTTACATTTTTAACCATAACATTCTTGCAGCTATTAATCACCAAGTGCATTAACTGGCTGTTGAGTGAGGTTAAGCCACTAATCACAACATCATTTGCCCAATTGAAGGTTATAGACTGCATACAAAATCAGATATTAAAATACTATTCAATAAGAAATTAGTTAACAAGTTACTGCATACGTCTCAAAATAAGTGTCATTTCAGTAATAAACATAATGTATAGTTTACTAAACTACAAAATAATATTAAACGTTATTAAAACGATGAAGTATAAAGTACATAAAACAAGCTTCTAATGTATGTTAATAAAAAAAATTGCAGCATCACATGTTCAAATCACAAATGTGACATTTAGTAATTTTTTTGAATCTCTACATTAGAATTTTTTGATTCTACTGTTATTTTTTCATCCTTAATTAAAAGTCTGAATTTCAAACTTTGAAAATGAAAACCTTCCAATAAGAGTAATTTAAGCGAATTCAAATTTGTCAGACTAGTAGATTCAAATGTGGAATGATAAAAAAATATTTTTTTAAAAAATAAAATGCTATAAATTGAGTACATACCCTAGCTCCAACAGGACAATTCTTCCCTAACTTCCTACAATCCCAAAATCCAGCTCCATTTCCATCAAGAGTTCCTCCGATGACCGAAATCCGGTTAACCTTAATAAACAAAATCCAGTAGCCAGAGTTGCCAAGTGCATTATAATCGGATGGAGCCACAAGGGTTCCATCAATTTGTACAGTAATTTTATTTTTGCATGGCCCTCTAAAAGTAACCGACTTAATCATGTATTTTCCACGTGGAACATAAATGGTAGCCGCGTTCCGTGAGCTGCACGCGGCTACCCAAGCTTTCAAAAAAGGTTGAGTTGCATCACTTTTGCCATCTGATTTTGCTCCAAAATTTAACACACTGAATGTTACTGAAGATGCATTTGAATTCAAGAAAATGAATCGAAATGAAAAGAAGACACAACACCAAAAAGTTACTAAAACCTTAGACATTTTATTGTTGTTGTTGTTGTTTTTTTTCTCTATGTTAGAGGATAGGGGAAAGGGGGTATTTAAAGTGTTTTTTTAAGTAGTGGGACTGATTTTGTTTTGGATTATATTAAGGGCTCATATAGTAGGAGGGATAAGGAATAACTGATCTCGAAATTACTTTCAGAATGAGTATATTCTATGTTTTGGTTAGGATAACTTATTCTGAAACTAGTTATCTCGAGGTTATAATGTTATTATTATCTCACATCTAGGATGAAATAATAATTTTGGGATAACTTATTCTCCAACCAAACGAGTCGTAACTGTTTTGATTAGTTAATAATTTTAGAAATAATTGGACAATGATTAGAATCACAAAAGCTAACTAACCAATAAAAGGTCAGAGCTTACTTTAATTTCATGTTGTGATATGTACGGCAACCATGTGATAAGAGCATGTTTGCCTGTAGCATCTAACCATGTGCATGTACAAATGTATTTAGTCGTAGATTTTGAAGTTGAAACTTAAAAAATTGAGTTTTTGAACAAAATTGTATTTGACAAGATCGAATTTTCATAATTTGATCAAACTGATATTTGAAGATAAATCTTCAAAATCTAATTTAATGAACTATGATTAGAAACTAGCATAAATAGTCTTCTTTTTTTTATTTCTCACTCGATTTTGGGTACTTACAATGTCAACTAGTTTGAATTTGCATCACGTAAAAGATTTATTAAAAAGAAAGTGTTTCCTATTAAAATTTAACTCATCTTTAATGCTTAAACACGAGATTTCTAATTAAGTGGAGAAGAATCATAATCTAATGATAATTAATATAGTCAAGTAGTCATTTTAAATTGGCATATTTATTTAGAAAAAAAAAGGAAAATTGCATGTGCCAAGTCAAAATAATTAAAGAACGGCTATTCAACGTCATATTTATGTAGAGCATAAATTGGAACTAAGGAATATGGAAGAGGAAATAAATTGATCAATGATTGTCTCATCATTGGTTCATTAATCCAAGTTATTTTTTATTTGATTTTTTTAGTACTGCTTGATAAGTTAAAAAATCCTAAATTAGTATTCATCATTTTATCACAAAATGTAGAATTTTATGTAAGCAGTGGTGTCACTTTCAAGTTAAACTTTTATTAAAGTAAAAAAATATATAAAGTGATTTTGATCCCATGAATAGACCTACAAACACACTCTTAGTTAATTATCATCATTAAAAAAATCTTAAATATCTCATCAACTTTGAGAAAAGGTTCATCTATGTTATTCGTTAAAAATTTGACTCATCTATTATTTTTGTATAAAAAAAGATTCATTTATGTCAATATTTATTAACTTCGAGTGTCGCGTGGGCCTTCATTCTTGAAAGGGCTAAAAGTAGCGCCTTCGCTTTGTTTGTAATGAAAAGGAAAGATAAGATCTTTGGTTATCTTTTCCAGGGGAGGACTTTCTTGATCGCCTCATTCGGGTTAAGATGTGGCTAAAGTCTCTCCAAGGATATATTGTGTACTTAATGCTCGAGGGATGAAATGGCATAGATGAGCCAAATTTTTAACGGATAGTATACATGTGTCTTTTCTCAAAGTTTGATTTGACATATTTGAGCCTTTTTCCTTTTTAAAAAATGATTTAATTAATTTCGTGGCTGAATCATAATTGACCACGTTAAAAAATGATTTTGCATAATCAAAACTATTTTCAATTAACAAATAATGGTATGAATGAGCTTTTTTTCTCAAACGAAAATGGCATAGATGAGACAAACTTTTAACGAATCATATAGATAAACCTTAACTTTTTTCAAAATTCGATGACATATTAAGTCTTTTCCCTAAAATACTAAAAAAAAAAATCAAAAAAAACGTTTTATATATGAATATTCTCCAAACAACTTAGAACTTTACCAACTTATAAAGGCAGATCTTAAACTTTAAGATGTAGCAAAGCCTCATCAACAAATTAGTCAGTTAAGTGCATGAATGTGACTGTAATTAAGTAAAACAAATTCACGTCATATTGTTTGATTTGACATGAAATTTAATTAAGAAAAAAAAAATTGAAACTTCTGATATAAAATAAATCAAAGATGTTTACATGAGTATAAATCTCATTAACGATAAAATGACCATTTTAAAGTTATATTGTTACAAAATATAGGATATGTCATTTTTTTTTAAATTGACTGAAAAAAAAGTGTTATTTAAATTTAAAAAGAGTATTAGTTTCTATTTTGTCAACGTTAATATTAGGCTTTAGTTGACAAATGAAAAAAAAATAGACACATGGGATCAATGAGTGATGGAGTTTTTTCAGGCGAAATAATCGCCTTTCACATTCTTTCATATTACTAAAAAAAACTAAACAATTGGCTATATAGATAAGGAGTTGAGATTTCTCAAGCAAATTTTGGATCAACAAAAGTCAGGATTTTTAATAAAGGATATTAAAATAAAAAGTAAAATAATATATATATATATATATATATATATATATATA